>PVIA01001290.1:24058-294802 GCA_004024845.1 Tonatia bakeri
CTTAAAAAAAAAAAAAAAAAGAATCTCTCTGTCCATGAAGGTCTGAAACTAGAAATCAAATACAAGGAAAAAAACCTGAAAAAACACATGAATACATGGGAACTAAATAACATATTTCTAAATAATGAATGGGTTAACAATAAAATCAAAGAAGAAATCAAAAGATACCTTGAGACAAATGAAAATGAAAACAGAACAACACAAAATCTATAGGACACAGTGAAAGCAGTCCTAATAGAAAAACTCATAACCTGTATTCTTTTATCTAATGAAACAAGAAAAATGTCAAATAACCAATCTAACCTTCAAATAAAAGAATAAAAAAAATCCCAATTAATAAAGATTAGAGCATAAACAAACAATCTACGGTTTAAAAAATACAAACAGCTGGAAAGTGTTTGTCTCTGGCAAGTGAGAAAAGCAGGGATTTAACTGCAGTTTCCAAACGGAAGATTCACACATCTTATAACTGAAATTGTATAAAATTTTATTTTGTAAAGATGTGACTTAAATTACTGGATAAGTATGGGGCTAAATATTACATGTATGAGACATTTTGAGTAAATTAAGCCTTTAAGTACACAAGAAAAGGTTTGAAACTTAATGTCATTTTATTGTTAATTGCTTTTATTTTCTATTGTATTTTTCCATTACCATTTAGTCCCTTTACACACCCCTCCCAAAGCAATCACCATACTGTTGTCCACATCCATGAGTCCTTTCTCCTTTTTGTTCAAACCCTCTACCTCCCTAACCTCCCCCTGCCTCAGCTGTCATCCTGCTCTCTACCTAGAGTCTGTCTCTATTTTGCCCTTAGTTCAATTTGTTCATTAGATTCCACACATGAGTGAAATCATATGGTATTTATCATTCTCTGACTGGCTAATGTCACTTAGCATAATGTTCTCCAGGTCCATCCATACTGTCGCAAAGGGTAAAATTTTTTTCCTTTTTATGACCAAGTAGTATTCCATTGTGTAAATGTCCCATGGTTGTTTTATCCACTCATCTATTGATGGTCACCTGGGCTGCTTCCATATCTTGGCAATTGTAAATAATGCAGCAATGAACATAGGGGCGCTTATGTTCTTTCAAATTAGTGTTTTGGGTTCCTTCGGATACATTCCCAGAATTGGGATCACTGGGTCAAAAGGCAGATCCATTTTGACCCATTTCCACAGTGGCTGTACCAATCTGCATTCCCACCAACAGTGCAAAAGGGTTCCCCTTCCTCCACATCCTCGCCAGCACTTGTTGCTTGTTGATTTATTGATGACAGCCATTCTTAAAGGTGTGAGATGATATCTTGCTGCAGTCTCAATTTGCATTTCTCTAATGATTAGTGTTCTGACTATCTTTTCACATGTCTACTGGCCACCTGTATGTCCTCTTTGAAGAAGTGCCTATCCAAGTCCTTTGCCCATTTTTACTGGGTTGGGTTTTTTGGTGTTGAGTTTTGTAAGTTCTTTATAAATTTGGATATTAACCCCTTATCAGATGTATCAGCAAAAATATACGGAGCCTTTTGTGGTTCCACATACATTTTTGAAATATTTGTTCTAGTTCTGTGAAATATGTCATTGGAATCTTGATCGGAATTGTGTTGAAGTTATAGATTGCTTTAGGTAGTGTGGACATTATAATGATGTTAATTCTTCCTATCCATGAACACAGTACCTGCTTCCACTTATTTGTTATTCTTCAATTTCTTTTCTCAGTGTCTTATAATTTTCTAGCACATCCTTTGTTAGGTTTATTCCTAGGTATTTCATTCTTCATGAAGAAACTGTGAATGGGATTGTTTTCTTAATTTCCCTTTCTGTTAGTTTGTTATTGGTGTATAAAAATGCAACTGACTTCTGGATATTAATTTTATATCCTGCTACTTTGTTAAGTTCATTTGTCAGTTCCATTGTTTTTGGTGGAATCTTTGGGGTTCTCTAGACACAGTATACTGCCATTGAAAATAAAGAAAATTTTACTCCTTCCTTTCCAACTTGGATGCCTTTATTTCTTCTTGTCTGATTGCTGTGGCTAGGACTTCCAGTACTATGTTGAATAAGAGGTAAAAGCAGACATCCCTGTCTTGTTCCTGATCTTAAGGAGAATGCTTGTATGTTTTGCCTTTTGAGTATGATGATGGTAGTGGGACTGTCATATATGGCCTTTATTATGTTTAGGTATGTTCTCTCTATTCCCAATTTGCTGAGAGTTTTTTATCATAAAGAGGTGCTTGATTTCATCAAATGCTTTTTCTGCATCTTTGATATTATCATGTGGTTTTTACACTTCATTTTATTTATGTGGTGAATCACATTTATTAATAGGTGAATGTTTTACCATCCTTGCATTCCTGGAATAAATCCCCTTTGATCATGGTGTATGATTTTTTGGATGCATTGCTGTATTTGGTTTGCTAATATTTTGTTGACAACTTTAGTATCTATGTTCATCAGGGATATTGGCCTATAATTTTATTTTTTGTAGTGTCTTTATATATTTTTGGAATTAGGATAATGCTATCCTCATAAAATGAGCCTGAGAGCCTTCTCTCCTCTTGAATTTTTTGAAATAATTTGAGGAAGAAAGGTGTTAGCTTTTCTTAGAATGTTCAGAAAAATTCACCTATGAAGCCATCTGGCATAGGACTTTTGTTTTGGGGGAGTTTTTTTTTTATTACTGCTTTAATTTCACTAGGTGTGATCTGTCTATTCAGATTCTCTGACTCTTCCTGATTTAGCTTGGGAAGGTTGCATGTTTGTAAGGAACATATCCATTTCATCCAGGTTGTCCAGTTTGTAACATATACTTGTTCATAACATATTTCTTTGGTGTCAGTTGTTATTTCTCCTCTTTCATTTCTGAGTTTATTTATTTGGGTTCTCTCTCTCTCTCTTTCTTTTGGTAAGTCTGGTTAAAGGTTTGTCCATCTTGTTCATCATTTCAAAGAAACAGCTCTTGGACACATGGATCTTTTGCATCTTTTTTTAAAACTCTACTTCATTTATTTCTGCTCTGATCTTTACTATTTCCTTCCTTGTACTCACTTTGGACTTTGTTTATTGTTCTTTTACAAGTTCCTTTAAGTGTGAAGTTAGATTGTTTATTTGAGCTTTTCTAGTTTGTTTCTTTGTTTTTTGAGATAAGCTTGTAATGCTATGAATTTTACTCCTAGGATTGCTTTCCTGATGTCCCAAAGAGTTTGGATTCTTGTGTCCTCATTTTCAATTTTTTTAAGGTATCTTTTGATTTCTTCCTTGATCTCATTGTTGATCCCTTCATTGTTTAATAACATGTTATTTAGCTTTCATGTCTTTGTGTGTTTTTCAGTGTTCTTCTTGTGATTGATTTCTAGTTTCATGGCACTGTGGTCAGAGAACATGCTTGATATGATTGCAATCTTCTTAAATTTACTGAAACTTGTTTTGTGGCCTAACATATGGTCTATCCTAGAAAATGTTCCATGTGCACTTGAAAAGTATGTATATTCTGCTTTGGGGTAAAATGCTCTGAAGATATCAATTAAATCCATTAGATCTAGTGTGTCATTTAAGGTTGCTCTCTCCGTACTTTCTGTCTAGAAGATATATCAATTCAAGTCAATAGGGTGTTGAAATCCCTGACTATAACTGTACATCAGTCTCTCCCTTTATGTTCATCAAGATTTGCTTTCCATATTTACATGCCCCTATGTTGGGTGCATAAATGTTTGCTAGGGTTATGTCCTCTTGTTGGATTGTTTCCTTTATCATCATGTGGTGTCCTTCACTGTCTCTTACTATAGGCTTGGTTTTAAAGTCTATTTTGTTAGATAAAAATATTGCTACCACAGCTTATTTTTCCTTTCCACTCGCATGAAATATCTTTTTCCATCCCCCTACTGTTAGTCTGTGTGTATCTTTCTTTCTGAGGTGGGTCTCTTGGAGACTGCACATATATGGGTTTTGTTTTCTTATCCATCTAGCTACCCTATGTATTTCGGCTGGAGCATTTAGGCCATTTACATATAAGGTGATTACTAATAGATATGTATTTAGTGCCATTTTATTGTTAGACTATTTTCCTCGCTTTTTTCTTTCCCTTTTTCTTCTTCTTAAAGCAGCCTTTTAACATTTGTTGCAGTACTGCTTTGGTGTTAACAGAGCTGAGCTTTTTCTTGTCTGGGAAGCTACTTACTTCTCCTTTGATTTCAAATGATAGCCTTGCTGGGTAAAGTAGCCTAGGTCCCTCCTTTTCATTACCTTGATTATTTCACACCACTCCCTCCTGTCCTGAAACGTTCCCATTATAAAGTCAGGTGACAGTCTAATTGGTGCTCCCTTGTATGTAACTACCTGCTTTTCTCTTGTGGCTTTTAGGATTCTCTCCTTGTCTTCAAGCTTTGCCATTTTAATTATGATATGTGTCAGTGTAGGCCCTTTGGGTCCAGCTTGTTTGGAAGCCCTCTGAGCTTCCTGGATTTGTGTGCTTTTTTTCCTTCACCAGATTAGGGAATTTTTGGTAATTATTTCTTCAAATTGCTTCTCAACCCCTTGATGTACATTGTGTTATACTTCATGTTGTCCTACATATTCCTTAAGATCTGTTCATATTTTTATTTCTTTTGATTTTGCTGCTCTGCTTGGGTGTTTTCTTTCTACCTTTTCTTCCCAATCACTGATTCAACCATCGGAATCAATTACTGAATTCCAACCAATCATTGGACTTCAATCCAATTGATTGGATTGAATCATTCAGATTCAATCATTTGCTTCATCTAATCTACTGTTTATTCCTTCCAGTGTATTATTTCAAATACTGCATTCTCTATTTCTGAATGGCCATTTTTTATGGTTTCTGTATCTTTTTTCATGCTGTTGAGTTTCCTTATAATCATTACTGTAAACAATCTATCTGATAAATT
The DNA here is from genome assembly GCA_004024845.1 of Tonatia bakeri. Lineage (NCBI taxonomy): Eukaryota > Metazoa > Chordata > Mammalia > Chiroptera > Phyllostomidae > Tonatia > Tonatia bakeri. The sequence goes on from PVIA01001290.1 coordinate 28,962, forward strand.
GCTTGCCTCTATTTCATCTAGTTCTTCTGGAGAATTCTCTTGTTCTTTTATTTGGGGTCTGTTTGTTTATCTTCCTATTTTGTCTGCCTCTTTGTGTTTGTTCCTATGTATTAGGTAGATATGCAAGACCCTGGAACAGACCTTTGCCACATGTTGCTTGGGACTTGTCCTGGGCAACCTGTTTGGAGCTATTAGTGATCCACAGAGCTTGTGGCTCCCTCTGTTGGTCCTCTTTGCATGCAGAAAGAACCAGACTGTGCGCCAATGCCAGCTTACATCAGCATTGGGCCAGGGGGAGGGTCTGCTACAGTCTCAGAGCTCCCAGAGATCTGCCTTGGTTGTTAATCAGTGATATAGCCTCAAGCTATACTCAGCAGCCTGTCTGAAACTCCACAGGGTGGGGCAGAGTAATTCCCAGGGGTGAGGCTATTGCTTCCCCTCAGGCTGATGCTACTTGGGGAGAGTGCTCTGCCTGAGAAAGATGTCTCATGCAGTACGTGAGAAAAATGACTCAGCACAGGAATCCTGGCGGCTCTTTCTTCAGCTCTCTCCCCAGAACCACCAGTCCCAGACTCTCCTCACACATCTTTAGTCCACTCTGCCATCCCTCTAGCAGAGCCCAGGGTGGGTAGCTGCAAACAGAATTTTGTACATTGGCCCTTTTAGAGGCTCTCTGTCTCCAGCAGTCTCTCCTAGGCAGACAGAAACCCAGCGGGTATTTGGGCTCCTTTCCCAGCTCTGTTGCCATAGGCTGGCAAGCCCAGCTTGGAGTTTAGACCCCATACATCTCAGGGAAAACCCCCTGGCCACTGAAATATTCCTCCAGAATGTCAGCTGACACCTTGTGATGCCAGCCAGCCCTCCAGTGTGCCTCCTCCATACCCCCTACAGTCACATAGAGGTAAAGCGCTTTCTTCTGTCTGTCCGTGGTCATAAGGCTCCTCTCAGCTAGTGTTCAGTTAGTTATTCGGGATCATCTCTAAAATTTAGTTGTAACTCCAACTTGGTCTTGGGAGGAGGTTAGTGTAGCTTCCACTTACTCTCTGCCACCTTGGGTCTCCCATTAGTCACTTTGAATTAAGAAAAACATACCACATGTATACAAACTTTGAGTAAATTGAACTTTTAAATACACAATAGAAGGTTGGATACTTAAAGTCATGCTATTGTTTTTAATAAACAAAACCATACCCCTTTTATGTAAATTCAGAATTACATAGGTAGTAACATTTTTAAGATTCAGAATTATATTTCTAAAAATACACGATTAGAAAATAACAAGTCACATATTAAACATGTTTTTCCCTAAATGGTGTTATTCTATTTTTTTACTTTTGAAGTATCTTTGTTACAGAACAAACAAGGGGGGCCTGGGATGATAATACTCTTACTGAAAGAGACTCAGGTCCGTCATGTCCGCCATCTTATAGGGAAGATATCTCTCAATGCCAGAGATTTGTGAAAAGGAAAGGAAACGTTTATTTAGTGCTATACAAACTTAAAGTAGTGACCTAATGTCTTCATCAAAATCTTAAAGTCCCTTAAAACACCCACAAACACACACAATTTTTCCTTCCCCCTTGTCCAGTCTGGGGTACCGTATCTCAGGAAAGGAAATAGAAGTCCAGGCTCAGGCAGTGTCTGGTTATTCCCAGTAATCCGTGCTCAGCTGGCAGGCCTCTCTCGGTTCCCGGCACCATCAGCTATGTCGCTGTCCAGGCAGGATCTCCAATTATTCCAAAGCCATGTGGCACCTTCTCATGGCCTACTGGTAAGAGTTCTTTTACCCTTCTTCCAGGCAAAGTCTCTCTTGCTTCCCAGGCGGCGTGGCCAAAAGGAGCACCTCAAAGCCACGCAGTCCTCTCCTACTAGAGCTGCAGGGGTCTGCACTGTGGTAAAACCACGTGGTTCTCCCCACAAAGCTGCAGGGAGACAGGGTTGCCACTCGGCTTTGGCCGAGTGGCGATTTTCTGCTAAATCTGCATGGTGATTCTCCCCCACAGGGCTGCGGGAGCCCTCTACTCTGTCAAAAGCTGCATGGTTCTCTCCTCTATGGCTGCCGAGTCTGGGCTTTTAAATCCCTGAGCCAATCTTCCTCTGCAGCCCCACTTCCGACTTCTCCCATACTTGGCCACACTTGCCCTCAATCTGCTGTCCTTTCCAGCTTTTCTGGTCACCATCATGGGTCTGGGCAAGTGTCACCCCATGTCGTGGAGCCAATCTTCTCCGAGCTCCCACGCAGGTGCTGTAACTCAGGGGACCTGCCCCCCAGTCACATCTTGGGGGGGGGAGTTACTTCCATCCCCCTGGCTCAGAGCAAGGCCATAGCTATTTAACATATTCAAGTGACCAGCCTAAGGCTATAGGTATGTTAAATGACCATGCGTGGTTAGCTGCAAGGCTGTTGCTATGGGAAACAGATCTCAATGGGCCTACTCTATTTGTCCCTCTCCCCCACCCACACCTGGGGGAGGGGTGAGGACATCCTAATATTTTCTGAACACCTTGAGTTCTGGGCCCCATTTCAAATGCTCACTTGGGGTCCCCCCTCTTGGCTGCACCCTGTAACATCTTTATGCCTTTTTCTCCAGCAATAAGCTGGAAAATTCCAATAGCAATAAGCATGCTTACTCTTTATATTATGATAAAAAGATTATAAAAATAAATATACATATGACATATTTATCTTTATAAATTACTCTAATTTTATATTAATATTTTCAAAAAATGTGGACCCTCAAGTACTCAAAAACAATCTGATCTAGTTTCCCAAACTTCACTCATTTGTACAACTTCATGCTTTTTGGCCAGAATCTGTGTATGAACTTCATCATGTGTATGTTAAATCTTATCTTTCTACTTCAAAAGATTAATTGAAAATGAAAATTTATATCCCAATTCCATCTTGAAAATGATAAAATTTTCAAGGGAAAAAGCATAAAATAGAATTAACATAATAATATTAAATTTCAGCCAAATGCCATTGCTTATTCAAAGGTTTGGATCCTGACATTTGTTTACTTTTTCTTTTAAAAGGAAGAATAGCAGGAGTTTAAGGGGGTTAAAAATAACCTAGCGCCAAGCTAAGAGTTTCTCTTCGTAAAAATTAAAAATGCTGGAGTAGAATTGGAAGAGAATTACATGATGACACTGTAAATCTATATCAGTCTTGACACCCTTGCTGCTCACAAACACTTCCTATGCTATTATGTCTCCCAGGCCTTGGGGACCTTTGGTCTAGGTCAGCGCAGGCAAATGAGTACAAGTATTTCTGAAAGACTGCAGAGCTGCAGCGCTCACCATTCTGTTCACGATGCTTCACAGGGATCACTGAGATGATCGTACATCCCAACCCCTCCCATCCAACTTCACATTCTTGTCCCTGCATGATCACATCCCTTTTCCACTCCAACGTGTCCTGACTTGGGACAATCCACTGTAGAGTCAGCAGGTGGATGGTTCGCCTGTCCATCGCTTTCTGAGCACCTGCTCTGGACCTGGTTCTGGGGTAATGACTGGAATACAAAGGTGACTAAGACAGTTCCCTGCCCCCAAGAACTCAGGAAGGGAAGATCAGGGCAAAGAGGGGAAGGGACCATTTAATAACAACACCAAATGATGAGCGTTACACACAGGTTTGTCATATACTGTTAGGATAATAGGGAAGGTGGACAGATGAATCAAAGGAGCACGGCAGGTTCCTCAGTGCAAAGGGCAAGAAGATCAGCTACTCAGTGATAGAAGAACAATGATCAGCTCCTCAGAGGCTGGTAGGTCTTTCCTATTTAAAACAATGTATTAATTTGCATTTCTACTTGTTCAGGGACCTCAGGCAATAAGGATTCAAGTGAAAAAAACACATACAGTTTCTAATTCACATTTCCTCTGTGGTTATAAGAAAACCTGCCCTTCCTGGTGAATCTTGTAATAGAGATAGATAAAAATGTTTGCAGAGGAACAATAGTCTCTACAATTTTAAAGCTTAAATTGGATCACATTACTTCCTTGTTTAAAACCCCTTGTGGGTTGATCATTGTTCTCAAAGGAAAACCCACACCCCTTCCCGTGGCCCAGGAGCTCTGCCCTTCGTCTGCAGCCCCATCTCCTGCTGCTCTCACTGCAGCTCACTGAGCTCCAGCCGCCTGGGGCTTGGCTGTTCCCTCTGCCTGGAGCGCTCTTCCTCCAGAGCTTTACACATCTGACTTGTATGGAGGGACAGGCCCCCTGAGACTGACAGCAGCCCAGAGGGAAGCAGAAAAGCCAAGAGGTCAGGGGAGGGGGTTCCTGCTGATGTCACAGAGCAGACAGGCTATGGGTTGCATGACAATAGAGACTCTGCCTGCCTCACCACTGCTGTGCCCTGGTGTCTGGAACACACCCAGTATGCTTGGCAATGGACTTTTCTTCACAAAATCACATCTGTTCCTATTGGGAGTTCCCGCAATAAAGCCCAAGTACTGCACCACTACACGTTTCTCAGACTATAGGATGCCCCGCCCCAATTCTATGCAGAGAGGATAAAAAACAGTGTCCAATACATCTTTCAGAAGCATCAAGTTTATTACAAACTTTGGAAAAACCAAGTACTTTAATAAGAACCCCCACAAACATGGGAGCAAAGAAAAGCAGGGGAGGGGAGAGGGGCCAGGGGAAAAACAGTCCAGTCTCTGAAGTTTCATTAGGTGGGGGCTGAGGGGTAGACTTGCTGCCAGGGCAGCCTCTCTTCATGACCCCCAGGGGGCTCCAGGCCGTCCTCCCAGCTCAGCAAATATTCTGGATGCTTCTGAAGACCACAGAGATGCCGATACCCTCCTGATGTGAATCCCATGCAGGAACGCTGCGGCAGTTTGCACACGTCCATCATCCACCGAACCAAGTCCTCTCACCTGCACACACAGCGTGTGCGTCTGGCAGCACTCTCACCCACAGCTGTCTGTGTGCCGCCTCTGGCTTGTCTTCCGCACCAGTGACTGGCCTCCCCAAAGCTCAGTACCTCAGGGTCAGCATTGCAAATGCAGGGAATACAGCCCTGTTGGTGTGGCTCAGTGGGTTGGGTGTCATCCCTAAGCCACAGGGTCCTTGGTTGGATTCCCAGTCAGAGCACATACCTGGCTAGGCCCCTGGTTGGGCCTTGGGTCCTCAGGTCTTTCTTAAAATGTATCTGCTGTAGGCCGTCCACAGTTTTAAAAATTAAATTGGTTTGGCTCTTTTCCTTTTGTGATGTTGCTTATTAGTGGACGGCCAACAGCAAAAGCATTTTAAAAAAAATCTGAGGACCCTCCTTGCCACCCCCTGTCGGCCATGGCTGGAGCCAGAGGGAGAGGCTGGGGTCCCAACTTGTATGCAGGAGCTACTGCTGTGGACAATTGGGGTGGTGGTCTCGGACCCTGAGATGGGTAGGAAAGAGGTGACTCTTGAGGCTGGACTTGCTGGAGGAATGCTCTTTGTGCTATCCAGGCTGCCTTGGGGATTGGTCATCCTTGACCATGGGTGGCTTGGAGAAACAGTCATCCTTGATTTTCTACTGTCTGTGGCAATGTTCCTCCTTGTTTCCAGGCTGGGGGAGGGGATAAATATTCTTGTTTTCCAGCTACGTGGAAGAGAGCTGGTTCTCATTTTCACGAGGGATGGGGGACTGGGCACCCTTGCTTCCATCATCTCTGTGTCAGTGGTCCCCTTCATTTCCAGGCTGGATAATGAAATGAACCCTTCAACTTGCAGGCTGGGGAAGGGGATAAACATCCATTTTTCCAGGCTGGGTGATACAGACCTGATCCTCTTTTCCATGTGGGGTAGGGAACTGGGCACCCTTGCTTCCACATGGCATGGGAGACTGGAGCATTTCTCCAATTTCTGCCCTAATGCTGGAGCCTCCTGCGTTGCACTAAGACTGATGCTGGGGTCAGAGGCGGGGCAGGGCCTTACCCTGATGGTGCGACCCACCATTTTATTTTGTCTGCTCTTTAAGATCATGTACGTGCCCATGATGTCATCATATTTTCTTTGGGACACTGAGTCCTCTATCTCTTCCTTCTTATATCCCAGCTTTTCCATCATTTCTATCACCCGGGGGTCAATGTCACCCCCGGGTGGCTCAATATATGGCCTCAAGGCCTCCTCATAGCCAATATTTACCCACTGGTCATCCATGATCCCTTCTACAGTTATCCTGTGGCCAGGGTCAACAGTCAGTAATTTTTTCAACAGTTCTTGACATTCCACAGATACAGTGTCTGGGATGTGGAAATGCCCACTCAGTATCTTTTGCTTCTGTTCCTCAAACCTGGTCCTCTCAAAGGGCAGTTTGCCCGTCACCATTGCATAGAGGATGACACCCAGACTCCATGCGTCAATCTTCTGGCCATCATAGGGTTCAGACTTCAGAATTTCTGGGGCCATGTAGGACACGGTTCCACAGAAGGTTTGGAGTTTATTGTTTGAAAATTTTGTGCTAAAACCAAAGTCTGCCACTTTGATGTTATTTTCTTCATCTAGGAGGATGTTCTCTAGTTTCAGGTCCCGATGGGCGATTCCTTTGTAATGGCAGTACTGGACTGCTGATGTCATTTGTCTAAACTTGGCACGGGCATCCTCCTCCACCATGGGGTAGTTGTTCTGGAGATAGCTGAGTAGGTGTCCCCTGGTCACATTTTCCATAAAAACAAAAGTCTGGTCCTGGGTGTTGATCACCTGAAATAACTTCGTGATGTTGGGATGATTTAACATTTTAAGACTAGTAACTTCTTGAAAACTTTCATTGGAGTCCCACTTACTGATGATTTTCACAGCTACCTCAGTGCCTGTCACAAGGTGCCGGGCCAAAATAACCTTAGAGAAAGCCCCCTTGCCGATGGGGCTCAGGAGGACATAACCACCAACACGACACTCTTTGTTGGCAGAGGGGGCTGCGGAGTCACTAGACATGGTGACTTCCAAATAAAAACAAAATAAAATAAAATAAAACAAAAATAAAATTAAATTAAAAACTAAATTAAAGTAAATTAAGAAATTGAAAATAAAATACAAACAAAATAAAAATAACAAAAAGATAAAAAAATAGAAAATATAAATTAAAAAATTTTTAATAAAAAATCTGAACAAATTATAAAATATATAAATACTATATAATATGTAAATAATATCAAATATAAATATTATATAAAATTATAATATATAGTATAAATATATTAAAATATATGAATAATATATGTTGTAGATATAAATATATAAATAAAATAAATTATATGTAAAATATATAAAGTATAAAATATATGATATAAAATATACGATATAAAAATAAACAATATATAAACAAAATATACAAATAAAATGTAAAAAAATAAAATAAAGAAAACTCAAATAAAAAAAGGAAAAATTAGGAAAAGAAAATAAAAGCAAAACAAAATAAAAAGAACAAAGAGAAAAGAAAACCTAAACTGAAAATAAAATTATAAGAGAAATGAAAAAACAAGAAAGGGAGAAAATGTGTCCAAGTCCAACAGGTCACTTCAAACAGCTTCCCGGGCTCTAACGGACAAAGACCTCCGCCAGCCAGGAGCTTGTATAGGAGTGGTCAGTGGGTGACCCATCACAGTGGGGCCTTGTGAGGTCAGAGCAGGAAGTGGACCAATCCAGGCTGGGGATAAACTATAGTGGCTTCCTCACTTTTTTGGTCTCATGACAGTTTTACTCTGGAAAAAATTATCAGGATCCCCAAACAGCTTTTTTGTGTGTGAGATACTGAAGATTGAGATTTACTTTATTAGAAATGAAAAATTTGTAAGACACAAAAAAAGAAAATAAAAATGAAAAATCTGGCACATTCTCATGCTCCAGGTCCCAGTTCAAATACCACCTGCTTGGATAGGGCCTCCCTGACCCACCCCTCCTACCACCTCACCCAGCCCATCACGTTCGTCATCTTCACAGCCCTGACCGCAGGGCACCTGATTCCTGTCACTGTGTGTCCTTCCCATGAAGGGAGAGGCATGACCGCAGGGGTCCCTGTGTCCAGCACAGTGAGTGGCAATGAAGTAAGTGTTTAATTAATATTTTGTCACTGGATTAATAGAAGAGTTTGGGGGAACAAATTAAAAATACGGCCAACTATGTACTTAAAGTGATTCATAAAGTATCTTTAAAAATTCATGTTGTGTCCTCACTCAGCTTTGGGGCAGATAAGACAGGAAAGAGGGAGGCTGAAGTCTGGGTCTCCAGGTATGTGGGCTCTTGGTGAACCCGGGGAAAGGCCAACTGGAAGGAGCCTCGCTGTAAAGATTAATGAGGATGATTTGTGACCTCTCAGGGGACTTGGAGTGGCCGTGTAGGTAAATGTCTGTGCTACCGAAATGACCCGTCTCTGGGGAGGGAAGTGATGATGCGGCTGGTGAATTTCCATGTGTGGAAACACTTGCAAACCTCCCGGTGAAAGGACTCCTGTGGGGTAGAGGGTGAGGTGACACGTTGGATCCAATTCTGCCCTTTTATGGCGGCACAGAGGGGGCAGGCAGGACACTCAGGGGGAGCCTCTGGCAGGTTATAGTCAGACTCATCCTAGAGGGAAGCTCCCTACTTCAGCACATTGAGTGTTTTAATCACGTGCTTAAGTTATTATTCTAGTCATTATTTTCCTTTCCTATTTCTCTCCTAAAGTCTCAACTTTGCATAAAGGTGTCTTTAGAGGGATTTGCCTGTGAGGTTTTCCCTGTATGACACTTCAGTTTGTTAATGTTTACATCTGTGACATTCAGTCCCTAAGGATGACAGTCTCTGTGGCTGAGCTGATTGGGACCAAATGGGGTCATTAAAAAGAATGAAATTTCACAATTTATGACAGAATTGATGGACCTAGAGGTTATTATACTAAACTGTAAGTCAGTCAGAGAAAGATCGATGCCATATGATTTCACTGATATGTGGAATCCATATAAAATAAATGAACACACAGAAACAGACTCATAGACACAGAGAACAGATTGATGGTTGCCAGAGAAAAGGAGAATTGGGAGACTGGGAGAAAAAGGTGAAGGGACTGAGCAATGCAAATTGATAGTTGCAAAATAGCTGCTGGGACGTAAAGCACAGCACAGGGAACAGAGTCATTAACGTTGCAATGACTATGTATGGTGCCAGGTGGGTACTGGAAACATCAGGGGGAACATTCTGTAAAGCATATGATTGTCTGACCATTGTACTCTACACCTGAAACTAGTACAAAGTAATACTGAATGGAAAAAAATACATGTACTTTTGTTTAAATGAAAAAAATAAAGACAAAGCTGGATTTTTAAGAGAATGAAAATTTTATGACTAGGAGTTTAGAAATGAAAGCTGATTGCAAAATAATTGAAAATTTTATGTAATGTTACCATGTCTGTGAAATTATTACAGTAGGTATTAATCCACTTATATTTTTGTCAGTCTAGTTAGCACTTATAGAGTGTCTAATACAAGTGAGGTACTTCTGATGTACAAAGCAGATGAAGGTTCTGTCCTCATAAAGTGTGCATTTTACCTTGCAAATAATAGGAAACAACAATACATATATTTTTGTTGAGTGTAATGAAGTAGGATATTACGAGTTAGTTCCAAGCACTGAAAATCCATTTCTCTTCTTGGTGAGTGAGGTATTGTTATTCAGTCTCGGCCGTGCTATCTGCACTGTCCACACATCACAGTGAAGTTCCAAATGTGAGCGAGGATCCCCTAGTGAGTCATCAAATTAAGTTTTTACTAATATTTTTACTGAATAAAATAGAATAGAAAATACTAGAGATTACCTCACATATTATGGGTCAATTAGTAATTTCTGTTTCAGATTTAAATGTATCGAGATGCTGGTTCTAATACAGAGTGTGTCTTACAGCAGGTCCCCATCAAATGTGAATGAAAGCATGGCTCCTTGGCCAGAAACTCAGCACTCTCTGACCCCATTCAAGGTGGAAAGGGACAGTTTATGCTGATGACAAGACAGAAAGCTGGTTTCTTTGGGTGACAAGAAATAGAAATATAGAAATTCATCCCCATTTAAAAGCAGAGCTTCTAATTTTGCTTATACTATGTCCTGGTTATCTTGAGAAAATTTCTTTCGCTCTCTAAAGCTTCTTGTCTCACTGTAAAACCAAAGAAAATAGTATGTTTTCATAAGATGGTTTAACAACTAAAGGAGGTGGACTTCCAGCCAAAATGGAGGCATAGGTGGACTCACTGTTGAGCCCTCGCACAACCAAGATAGGGAGAACAACAATTTAGAAACGGAATAACAACCAGAACTGACAGAAAATTGATCTGAATGGAAGTCAGACAACCAAAAAGTTGAAATAGACCCGCTTATCCAGACCGGTAGGAGGGGCAGAGTCAGGCAGCTAAGCGTGGGTCGCGGTGCAGAGAGCAGAGCGTAAGGCATCTAGGGTGTGCAAGACCACAGAGGGTGGACCCTGAGTGCACAGGTGGCAGCTGGCAGACCCCAGCAGCAGAGTGGCAACCAGCAGACCCCAGTGAAGCCACGATTGTGAAGCAAGGCACAGCGTGCAACCCAGGATCCCAGCGCTGGGAAATAGAACCTCGGAAAACTGATGGAGGGCACCTGTGGGAGTTGACATGCACAGAGACACCCAGTCTCACAGGAGAGGTCCTTGGAGGGTCCCACCAGGTACACAAGGCCACCCACACAGGAATTGGCACCAGAGGGGCCCAGTTTGCTTGGAGAAAGTGGTGGAAGGGGCTTATGTCCCACAGAGAATGGAGCAAGCGCCATTGTTCCCTCTCGATCCCATCCCCACATACACCGTCACAACCCAGCAATTGGGGTGCCCTGCCCTGGTGAACACCTAAGGCTCCACCCCTCATGGTAAGAAGTGCAACCAGACCAAAAAAAAGAAAGAAAGAAAGAAAAGAGATGGCTCAAACAGAAGACCAAATGAAAGCCCCAGAACCCATCCTTTTAAGCAACCGAAAGATAGCCAACCTATCAGATGCACAGTTCAAAATACTGGTGATCAGGAAGCTCACAGAATTGGTTGATTTTGGTTGCAAATTAGATGAAAAAATGAAGGCTACAATAAGTGAAATGAAGGAAAAGACACAGGGAACCAATAGTGATGGAAAGAAAGCTGGGTCTCACATCAACTGGAGTGGACCAGAAGGAAGAAAGAAACAACCGCACAGAAAAGAATGAAAAAATAAGAATTAAAAAAAATGAGGAGAGACTTAGGAGCCTCCAGAACATCTTGAAATGTTCCAACATCCGAATTATAGGGGTACCAGAAGGAGAAGAGGAAGAACAACAAGTGGAAAAGTTATTTGAACACATAATAAAGGAGAACTTCCACATTCTGGCAAAGGAAATAGACTTCCAGGAAGTCCAGGAAGCTCAGAGAGTCCCAAAGAAGTTGGACCCAAGAAGGAACACACCCAGGCACATCATAATTACATTAGCCAAGGTAAAAATGAAGGAAAGAATCCTAGAAGCAGCAAGAAATAAGGAGACAGTAACCTACAAAGGAGTTCCCATCAGACTGTCAGCTGATTTCTCAAGAGAGACCTTGCAAGCAAGAATGGGCTGGAAAGAAGTATTCCAAGTCATGGAAGGCAAGGACCTACATCCCAGATTGCTCTATCCAGCAAAGCTTTCATTTAGAATGGAAGGGCAGATAAAGTGCTTCTCAGATAAGGTCAAGTTAAAGGAGTCCATCATCACCAAGCCCTTATTTTATGAAATGTTAAAGGGACTTATCTAAGAAAAAGAGGATAAAAAACATGTATAGTAAAATGACAGCAAACTCACAATTATTAACAACCATGCCTAAAACAAAATCAAAAGCAAACTAAGCAAACAACTAGAACAGGAACAGAACCGCAGAAATGGAGATCACATGGAGGGATAACAACAGGGGAGTGGGAGGAGGAGAGAGGGGGGAAAGGTATGGAGAATAAGTAGCATAGATAGTAGGTAGAAAATAGACAGGGGGAGGGCAAGAATAGTATGGGAAATGTAGAAGCTAAAGAACTTATGACACATGGACATGAACTAAAGGGGGGAATGTGGGTGGGAGAGGGTGTGCAGGGTGGAGGGGAGTGAAGTGGGGAAATGGGACAACTCTAACAGCATAATCAATACAATATATTTTTAAAAAACAACTAAAGGAGGTGATGTAAGTAAAGCGGTTAACACTGTCATTCAATTTATTATTACTGAGTATCTATCATGTTTCAGGCATGCTGTTAAATAAGTCATGCATGCTTCTTACTCTCATCAGGCTTATAGTTTTTCTCTTTACTATCTAAATTAGTGATCCTCAACCTTGGCAGCGAAATATAATCATCTCGGGAGCTTTTAAAAAATACTGATTTTCACCCTGGCTGGTGTGGCTCAGTGGATTGAGTGACAGCCTGTGAACCAAAGGGTTGCTGGTTGGATTCCCAGTCAGAGCACATGCCTGGGTTACAGGCCAGGTCCCCATTAGGGAGTACATGAGAGGCTACCATATATTGATGTTTCTCTCCCTCTCTTTCTCCCTCCCTTCCTCTCTCTAAAATAAATAAATAAAATCTTTAAAAAAATAAAAAAAATACTGATTTTTATCCTGGCCAGGTGGCTCAGTTGGTTGAAGTGCTGTCCCATACACCAAAAGGCTGTGGGTCTGATCCCTAGTCAGGTGGGTTTGGGAGGTGACCAATCAATGTCATCTCTCTCTCTCTAGCTCTGTCTCTTCACCTTTTCTCTCTCTGAAGTCAACAGATGTATCCTTGAGTGACAATCTAAAAGAATACTGATTTCTATTCCCAGAGGTCTGGTTTAATTTATCTGAGATAAATAGTTTTAAGCTTTCAAAGTGATGCTAATGTGCAGCCAGTGTTGAGAACTAAGGGCCTATAATAGTCATGTGGCAGAGGGAAACTAGGTTTTGAATGGTGGGCACACAATACAGTACACAGACGCTGTATTTATAGAGATGAACATTGGGGTTAGCAATAACATTATGTAAATTTCAAGTGTTCATCTTTAACACCCCAATAAACTTAATTTTTAAAAAATAATATATTTAACTTTGCCTAAGATTACCTAGATTACCTAAGATTTAACTAGAACATTTTCTGTCTCAGTGTGGTAAAATGTCTCAAAACTCTAAGGACTGTAAAATTCCTCAAAAGATGTTGGCATCTATAGAACACTTGAATTAGTTTTATCATTATTCTCTGACTGAATATTGGTTAACAATCAGTTTGTTATTGTTTTTATCTTAAAATATTTTTCATTATTAGTTTTGAATCCCATTTGTAAAAGTATCACAATTTATCATTATTAACCATTTCTTTTTTTTTGAAGATTTTATTTTATTTATTTTTTTAGAGAGGGAAGGGAGGGAGAAAGAGAGAGAGAGAGAGAAACATCAATGTGTGGTTGCTGGGGGCCATGGTCTGCAACCCAGGCATGTGCCCTGACTGGGAATCAAACCTGTGATGCTTTGTTTTGCAGCCTGCGCTCAATCCACTGAGCTACGCCAGCCAGGGCTAACCATTTCTTATAAACAATTATTGTTAGGAAAAGAAATTGCCCTTTAATTTCCATTTTAGTGACAATTATTAAATTAAAGTTTCATGTGTATATATTTCTAGGTGAAATATTCAAATTGATAATCATTTGGGTATCTACTTCATTTTTGCTAACTTTCTGTCCCATTAATACATTAACTAATTGCCCATTCCTCTTCACCTTCTAATAATGAATCTCCATATAGCTAAAGTTTGTTAAAAACTTAACAAAAAACCTCTCTGCCTAAATCAAATCCCCATTTTCCTCAGCATCCTCTGTATTCCATCTTTTAAAAAAAAGCCACTGTCATGTCTAACACCAAGTTTTGCCTTTCTTGAAGACAGGATTAAGGTATCTGAATAAAGAACTTCATTCTTCCTTATTTCCCTTTCAAATGAAGATGAGTAAACCAGCTGAAATATTAGGAAGGTTTCTGAGTTTCCCACCAATTTAGATTCACTGTTGATGATATTGCTATTCATCCCCTCCCTTGAAGACACACAGAAGTACTATTCATCTTCTCTCATTTCTTAATGTGATCCTTAAGACTGCATGTGGGTTATGGAAACACAGACAGTCACCTTGACTTGGGGTCTGGACCCAGTCACTTCAATTCTCTGAGTTCTCATTTGCATGTTGGAAAAATGAAGAGGTAAAGTATTAGATATAGTAAATATGAAGTACTCAGCACAATGCCTATACCTTCTAGGGTACAATAAATGGTAGATAACATTAATATTAAAGTAACAGGCTCCCCCTAATAACAATCCATTATGTTGGTATAGGACATATAACCTTCTTTCCTATAAATAATTTCAGTTCATCTCTCATTAGAGAAGGAACACTTGAACACCGGTGAAATGGTTCCCTAGGAGCACATCTGTTACAAGAACATTTGTTCATTCATTTGACAAACATTAATCAGGTACTCTCACTGTACCAGGCTCTGGGCATGGAGCCAGAGTTCTAGCAGGGATGAGGGCAGACAAGTTCTCAGTCACTTGGAACTTACAGTCTTGCCATGGAGACTAAAATTCTCATGAGTGTGCTGTGGTGCTGTAAGGAAAATCAATGACAAAGATGAAGAGGAGGAGGATGACAACTACCACAGGGATACTACGACAATGACCTGCATCTTTCACTTGAAGATGATGGCATTCTCCATTATCACTCCTTTTTAGGAATGTGAAGACATTTTTCCCTACTTATTGGAAGAGTTAGTGGACTGGAAGGCCATGTCCACAGCGAACGAGAGGCCTCAGAGAGCAATGAGTGCAGCCGGCCAGCCTGGCCGAGGAGTTCTCATTTCTCACAGGCTGAGTCTGGAGCTGTGCTCAGGCCCTGGTTTGCATCAGAAATCATATAGTTGGTATTGCTCTATTTTCTCCCAGAACTTTACTACTCATATATATGTAAATATTTTAAACGTGCATTTGTTTGTTTGCTTAATTGACACTATGGTGTGTATTTCAAACACTGATGCTTATTACATTTTTTTCAAAAGCATTTTAATTTATTGCATGTTATTCAGTCTTTCCTTTACATTACCTATATCCTCCCTCTTTAGCTATTTTGTATGATATACTACATTACTACACTGTAAAGCTTTGGATATAATTTTGTAAATGTTCTTTTTTTTAAAAAAAACCTCACCCAAGGATATGTTCATTGCTGAGAGAGAGAGAGAGAGAGCGAGAGAGGGAGAAGAGAAGAGAAGAGAAGAGAAGAGAAGAGAAGAGAAGAGAAGAGAAGAGAAGAGAAGAGAAGAGAATATTGATGTGAGAGAGAAACATCGACTGGTTGCCTCCATATGCACCCCAGCTAGGGACTGAGCCCACAACCATTTGGTGTACAGGGTGATGCTCCAACCAACTGAGCCACCCGGCCAGGGCTGTATATTAATTTTTTTATCACTCACTGCTCATTCATTAGTACTGATATCTACAAGGTACATGATAAAGAATTTTACAGCTTTTAAGCTTGTTAAAATTATCAATTTTCTTTCCAGGAAAAGAGTACCAATATGTACTTCCACCGGCAGTGTGTGACTATCTAATTTACCACGCCTTCCCTTGTTCCGAAAACAGACACACACAGATGCACACAGACTCAGATTCTATCAGAACTATAGGAGGCACACAATGCAGTGTGTCATTTTATGATGTTAGCAGCCTTTGATGTTGAATAACTAGATACATTTTTAATTGAAGGTTACAAGTGGAAATATTTTATTCATTTTTTATGGTGAAATCATTCTGAAGGGATAGGATGGCTCCCCATCCAAACTTGGTCTGGATGTCAAGACTGGTAACGCCACCAGCACCCACCCCCCGCACCCCCCCATCTCAAGAAGAAATGAATGGGCCTGCTGCCTACACAATGGGGCCCTGGGAGGGGGGCAAGGCTGGCTTCCCAGGCTAGCCCTATGGGGACCTGAGGCAGCAGGGCTTGCTTCTTATTGTGATGAGAAGGTGGGCCACGGGGAGGGTCCTGTGCACAGATACGGTCCGAGAGCCGTGAACCTCCTACAGATGCCAAAGGAGAGAGCGCCCAGGCTTCCTGATCAGCTTTCCCAGATACGGGACAGAAGGCAAAAAGAGGGAAAATGAGGCTTAAAAGTTGTCAGGAGTCAAAATCAGAAAGACGGTTAAAGACATTTTATTAGTTTATTTGTTGAAGTATTTTATAAAAAGACACTTGCCCTCTTCTACTCTTTGATTACTTGTGGTACAGTTCAAGAAAAGGTAGAAAAATGCTTGATCCTTCTCATTTATGTACTGGTTTTTGAGATAATGAAGTAGTTTCCTATTCTCCTCTGAAGGTGATTTTTTTAAATGCTTTAAACTCATGGATTTAAACCCATTTGATGAGTTTCAACCCACTGTGATTTTTATCATTATTGGCACACAATGTGTCCCACTGTAGCCAGTGGGAACCTCTTTCAGATGGCTCCTGAGTCCTTTTGTAGGATTTGGTAGCTTCCTAGCAAGTCCCCTCGGGGTGTGACACAGGACATTCCATGCCTGTCATTAACTCTCTTGACCCAGACCTAGAAGCAGCCATTTCTTTAAGAAGCCCAGGTTTCTTTTAGTGAGAAATGTTATTTCAGGTCCACAATCTGGGTAACTCAATGCCACTGGGCTGGTAATTACCTCTCAGCATTTTCATTATCAGTACAAGAACTGGGAAACACACACACACACACACAGGATCTCACGAGATCATTTGGCTACTTACAATTCAAATTTAAGCCTGCAGAACTTTTACTTAACCTTTTCTTTATTATATCTGCGCTTCCTTTCTTTCACACTGAGAATCTTGTTTCTTAAGGACAGCAGGGGTGACAGAATAAAAACATTCTGTAATTACTCATTTATGTTTTCACGTGTTATACCCATGGCAGTACTTAATAACAACACTGATCCCGACACTGACATGAACAGTATTCTTGTATGTGCGCTACACAATCTCCCTGGTACTGACCAAGGCTCTGCTGTGTCTGCATCGTCACAGCACCCAGTAATCACAAACACCCACCCCTTAGCTCTTCAGGCTCATGCAGTCCTACAGTTACCTATATGATTACTGCTCACTACTGGGCCTCCTAGCTATGTCTCTCTAGTCATTTGGTGAAAAAAAAATTACATGAAAACCACAACTTTTTATTCTACCTTTGGTTCTTTCCTGAGCTTTTGCATTTCATTTCTGAGTTTTTCTAATTTGATTTCCTGATATTTTTTTCATGTCTTATATCCTTTTCTTTATCTCTTTTAGTTTATTTTGAAATAGTGGGTTAGAGTTTTATCCAGTTTGAGAGCACATTTCTCTGGCATGCTTTCATTGTCTCCAGAGATGTTATTCTGCTCCTTATTCTCTTCTTTTTCAAAAAAAAAAAAAAACAAAACAATAATATAGATTTAACTTCCATACTTTTCTGTTGCTGATTTTTATGTGGAATTGGTTTCCTGAACTTTTAGAATACAGGGTGGTTCAGGATAGCTTTTATAACATCTCAGAGCTCTGTCTTCTGCTGTTTTGTGATGTTCATAAATAGTATAGCCTCCTTCCTGAGGCTTCCCTTAGTGACAAGTGTTACATCAAGACCACAAGAGTGTGGTCTCTCCCCTCTTCTGTCTTTCCTTGTTCCTGCTGTCTCTGTCCTGCTGTTCTGATTTTGCTCCCAGCAGTTACCCCTCAAGGTGCAGCCACGTTCTGGGAGCTCTGGCTGGCTGTTTTTGAGAATTCGCAGGGACTGGACTGCTGCCGCCCTCTCAGGCCTTTTTAGTGTGGACTCTCTGCCTCCGTCTGGTACCAGAGAGAGGGAGACCCCTGCTCATTTCAGCCTCCGTTCTCCAAGCAGCCTGCTGGGCCTTCCCGGGAACACCTGTTCACTTTAGGGCTCTCCTGGCTTCGGCTCCATGAGATGCTGCCCTGCTGTTTCACTCTTCTTCCACAGAAATGCCAATATGTCAAGATATTGTAGTTTCCCCCTATCTGCTTATATTTAATACATCTTAGGTAGTTATTAATTTGGCTCTGAGAGACCCAAGGTTCAGCTTAAGTCATGGGATCCTCGAGTGTCAAGGAATTGAGTACACTACTTCCTCTGGCATACCTGCATGATTTATATCTTAAGAATAGTGGTGCTGGAAGCTATAGAGATCAACAAAAATGGCAAAATCTTACTCAAACAATCTAGAACTACAATGGCTGTTATGGGGAACATTCAAATTGAACAAAATCATTCACTTAGGAAGTGCACTTGAAAGTTAGGTCCCCCAAATGAAACAAACAGAACAGGAAACCTATTTTAATTAGGTAACTCCTTTCCCTGAGTACGCAGTCTACGAATCCCCTATCTGAACTGCCCTTCCACACTGAGGAGACTGTAAGTCCCCTCAGCAACAGGCCACACAGATAGTGATCTTATACAGACATCCAGCCCCAACCATTGCAGGACAGCCTCGATACGGGCCCCTGCCCAGGTCGTCAGAACTCTGAGGGACTCAACAGTAAACTACTACCAGGCATTCCCTGAGTCAGTCAAGGGCAAACTAAAATTAAAATGAACAGAAAACCTCGACAAGTTCAAGTAGATAGTGGGACTACTCTCCCTCCTCTAACCCCCCTCACTCTAACGCCTACATATAGGACCCCAGGAAAACTGGCGGAAGCCGAGGAAGGGTGAGAACCCCTAGCAGAGTCAGCTCTCTCAGATCTTGGTGGTGCCCACTCAAGAGAAGAAGATAATATTTTAGCCTGTCCCTACCTTTCCAAATTGAGACTCTCATGAATTGGGTTTTGGGGTTCTCACTGTTTGATTGTCATTTCTCTCTCAGGGACAGTTACTGTCCTCTTACTGGTTTCATTTTGTGTCCCGAGAACTGGCCTTGGCTTTCCGCCTGCCTGGAGCATGCAGGTTGTCAGCTCCTGTTACACAGACAACTCAGGTGGCAGGTCGGGGGTCGAGAAACATGGCCAGAGAGCAATGTGAGCTGCACCCCATTTGCGGCAAGGGTCCGACCCACTGTTGCCAGCTCTCAGGGGAACTAAGTCTTTCTTTCTTTGGGTTATCTTTGGGTGTGGCTCTGGATCATGGGAGGGTAGTGTCCCCCTCTAGGGATACCTCTTATAGCCAAGGGGTTGTTCAATACTGCCAGAAATGTTTGCTGTTTGTTCTAGCTGAAACCTGACAAGATTATGAAAGGGTTTTTTTTTTTTTTTTTAATGTAGCTTTACAGTAAGAAGTTGGCCAGATTGGAAGCTGATATTCAGAGCCTGCAAGGAACCTTTTTAGGGCCTCCTCCCCTAAGCTAAATGAAACAGTGTACCGAGAAGAGAAGAAAAGAAAAACATTCCCAAGATAAGCAGTTTTGAGTAAAGAACATAGGAACCATCGGGCACAGGATCTCCCCAAGACCAGAACATCAGAAGAGGACTGCTGACCATGTGACGGACGGAAAGAACGCAAGCTTGATGCCATGACCTGTGCTTACCACATAGAGATGCCGCAGAAATTCAGAACTCCAGAGTAGGCCGAGAGTCTGATCAAAAAGGGGAAAATTGTTACAAGTAAGACAAGTCCAAAATGGGGTTGCTTATGCTAGGCCCCACATCACAAAACTCAAACGACTTCATTACAGCTTCAGCTCTCCCAGAAATGGGATTTTAACCCAGTCAATCAGTGACTGCCCAGTCACACTGGTCAGGTGGCCGGCCTGAATGCCTCTGCCACCCCCTAAAGGAAAAGGGCCTTACAGTAACCCACCTGGGTTTTTTTCCCTACATAACTTCCTTGTTCCTGCTCCCTCCTGCCTGTAAAAGTCTTTCGGTTCACACAGGTTCTTGAATCTCCTTTCTATCTGCTGTATTAGATGCCACCCAATTCACAAAACACTGAATGAAGCCAATAGCATCTTCAAAGCTTACTTGGTTGAATTTTGTTTTTTAAAAGTAAACAGGGAAAAAACATCTAAACATAAAAGCAATGGAAAACATCACAAAGGAAAATACTGATAGAGCTCTCCATGTGGAAAGTAGTATCTCTTAGATGCTCAGTCATCCTATCGCCACAGCACTAGCAACAACTCGAGTAGACACCAAAATATCCCTCATACTCAGGAAGAAATGATTTGAAGATATCCTTTATTGTCTTAAAATTTGTCTTAGATTCAGGCTTATGCTGGCCAAAACTGACTTCATGATTTACCAAAAGATTTAGACCAAGAATTTTAATCCTGTTATCTAGATTGACAGAGAGGCATTTGTTTGGCAAGGTGCTAAATTAGGACTCTGGAATAAGAAAATCCATTTCTCTAGGTGGTTCACAGTAGGGTCCCAGCTGCTTCAGCCCTGAGAATCCAGGATCAGGTACCGAAAGACATTTTAATACAACAAATAGCGCTGACCTAGAGCATACACAGGGTGAATGGGCAGTGAGACGAGTGAGGTCACCCCTTGTTGGCCTCCTCATTGGCCTGTGGGACAGTGAATTGTAGGAATCCAGATTTGTCAGAGGTGGCCTCAACTTGCAGCAAATCAAAACATGAAAACAAGCTTGTAAACCAGGTAAATTTGGGACATGGTCATTAACACCCTGAGATCAATTTATTCAATGTGAACTTCTTAAAGTACTTTTAAGGTTCTCTGCATGAGGCAGTAAGGAAAATATCAAGTTAGCACGGTTAGGGCCATCACCAGTACAAGATCCTAAGAAACAGATGAAGTTTCACAATATCTGTAAGTAACAGTTAGAAATGCATTTATTGAATAAATGGTGTGCTGTTGCACAAAATGTCGAGGCAGCCCAGTAACTCTGAGTGGGGACACTGGGACTCTGGGCAGGAACTTGAGTGAGTCATCTAGGAAGAACAGGAGGCACTCACTTCCGGGGCTGACCCTGCACTGAAATGACCTTGAGAGTGAGCCCCTCCTGAAATTTGGGCATTACACCCCTTACTCACCCTGACCTTTTGCTGGTCCTGCTGAGGCTGATTGTTCACTAGCAAGTGGACTCTTCAGATCCCTACTCGTTCAGCTAGACATTTTCCCTCCCATTTGAATTTGCATCTCAGAGCCCGGTGCAGGCCGAAGCCAGAGGGGAAATCTCACTCAGCCAGACCCGGAAACAGCAGGGGCTCTGCCTAGTAGTCCCTAAAGAAACTTTTCCAAATTCATCCCCATCTCCCATGCAAAAAGCTGTTAATAGAAAATTGGAACGTTAAAAATGAGAAGGAAAATAATCCTGTTAAGGAATGTACCATGACTTATAAAGATCTGAAACTGACTGAGCGAGAAACATTTTGTATCAAGTTGCATCAAAAGGTAACTTTTATCTTTAAACCCTTCTTAGTCTGCAAAACAAGTAACTATACCCAGTTCCAGGGTGGAATTTGTTGAGTGTGAGCCATCCTCCCAATGTTCCACTGCCCTCCTAAAGGAATGGAACTGACTTCCTGAAAGAAGATAATTTCACATGATTTCTTTCCTATTTCCTTCTTCAAAACACTTGTGGGCAAATATCACTCACATAAGGAGTGCTTTATTTTGCTCTACTTTCCACTACTTGGATTCTTTCATGTTGTCTGGGGCTCCTCGCCATCTGCGCAGGGGCACGCGGATCACAGTTCACACTCAAACTGGCTGATAGCCTTCAGATGGGGGCCGCAGACCATGCCCCATACTTTCCAACAATGGCTAAGCAAAAAACCCTTTAGGGAAAAGGAGAAGAATTTTCTGAGCTGAGAATATGAAACAAAAGTCCATGTTGGCTTTGCCTCTGAGCCCAGAATGGATGTACAATAGCCAGGGAATCGATTTTTGTCACTTGCACCCTTCACCTGAGTCTTCGGCTGCCTTTTATCACCATGCATCTCAGCCTTTCTTTCCTTGTTACATTGAGAGAAAACAATTATTTTCTCTGCTTCTACATTTCTTTAAAGAATAATTATCTTCTTATTCTTCCCACTCACTACCTCTCTCCTCATTATTCTCGGCAGGTTCAACACTAAAACCTGGCTGAATCTGTCTTGTGAACTCATTCTTTTTCGGGGGAGCCTGGTTTCACATGTACTGTTCTGCTCTGCAGCAAACTTTGGGGCATATTTCTTGCTTAAAATAGCAGCCCAACTTACCTACAAGGCCAAAATCTACATTGTTTCTCAACCAGGTTTAACGATCAGAACCAGATAATGATAATTTCCTGTGTGCATATGTCATGTCAAACACTTTCTCATTATTTGCATTAGGCCTCCCACATCTGGCCAATCCACCCCTCTGGTCTTTATCTCCTACTCCTTCTTTCCTACAGCTAGAGTTCCCCTATTTCTCCTAGACACCCACACACTTTCCCACTTGAAGCTTTTCCCCATGCTACAATTTCCCATTCCCATATGTCCACCTGGAATGTCTCTGTCCCCAAGTCCACCTTTTCCACGCCAGCACTGTTCACTGAAATCTTAGTAAGTCTCACAGGACTGGTCAAGATGTGCCCTGCTCCATGAAGACTTTCCTAAGTCCCACTACTCCTTGTATATGAGGAATTCAGACTTTTGGCCCAAGGCCCTTTCCAAATTTACCTTGAAAGACCACAGTTTATAATTTTGAAAGAACAGAATCAGAGAAGAATCCTCATTGCTCCTTGGGGCTAGCCACAATGAAATGTGCTTTAGTGCTAGGCATTTGGAAGTTGAAGTTTTTCACACAGGATACAATGATGTGACTCTTAGCATTGCAGCTGATGTGTAAAGATACACACAGAACTCAAGAGACTGTGCTCCCCTCAGTCTCTTATAGAGGGCAAGTGAAGACTGATTTAAATTCAATATTTACTGAGCACCCTCCATCCAGGCCCTGTATTAGGTACAAGGAAGACTATTGATACACGAGCTTAGCAATGTGAGTTTATTTCCCTCCCTCGTGATGAGTTAATGCAGTGATTCTAAAACCTGGCTGTGGGATTCAGGTGTTTGTTCACTTACGCATGAGTTCCCAATTTCATTTTGTAGGAATAAATAGCACTTCCACTAAGTAGAAGCCACGGCAGTGAGACAGTTATACAGTGAAGTGCATCTCTTGCAGCACTGCCCAGTCACCCAGTTCCCCTCCCTGGAAACCTTGCCAATTAGTTTGACGCCACTGGACAACAACCAGTGTCTGTCCCTTCCACCACAGCAGGGTTATTTAAATAGGACAGGAAGGTGACGGGAGTTTGAAAGAGCACCTCAGCAGGCTGCATAAGCCAATCACAATTTAGGAAACCAGACTGCAGTGACAGGTCAGACCTGTGCCTAGAGGATCCAGGCAGGACCAGGACATGAACTCCTGAAGGTGTCTAGAGCCAGGAGCCCCTGCTGCTGCTCTTTCTAAATAGCCAGTTCACACAAGGTCCTTAAGATCTGTCCTCACTAACTGCTCGAATCCAGTGCCACACATTCTTCCATCCTTGTTGGGCATGGAGTGTCAAAGCATCCACACCTGTCACTGTTTGATTATTCTGTTCTAGAACACGGAATTAGCTACGATGGAAGGGCCTTGCAGGTTGCAGCAAACATTTGCTCTCTTTCATTGAATGATAATACAGCATGTGCTTGCCGTGTGTGCCGATCGGCGCATGCAGCCTCTCATCTGGCCCTCACAGGGTCCTTGAGACACGGACTCCACAACTCTACAGGAGGCAGTGTATAGTAGGGGTTAAAAGAATGAAGGGCAGGACAGGCTCCTTGATGCAAGTTCCTGATTTTCTAGATGAAAATGTGGAACCTTGTGCTAGTTACTTAAACTCTCAGTGCCTCAAACTCCTCATCTATTAAAGATAAGATGGATGTAACATACTCAGTATAGTGTTTGGCACATAGTTTGTGCTTAATTCATATTACTTACATTTTTGGAGAGAAAAAATGTCAACAATTTTATAGGAACACTGACACCCATCACATCAGAAACCACCTGATCTATCATTAAGTCAAGGGGCCAGAGGTAACTATCAAATTCAAGTATAACAAACAGAATTCAATAGTGCATTAAAAAGATCATACACTATGACCAAGCTGACCATCTCTGAATTCAAAGATGGTTCAAAATACCGAAGTCAATAAATGGGACAAACCAATTTACAGAATAAAGGATAAAAATTACAATCATCTCAGTAGAAGCAGAAAAAGCACTTGACAAAATTCAACATCCTTTCAAGGTTAAAAACTCTCCACAAATTAGATACAGAAAAAATTTACCATAACAAAATAAAAGACAACTGGCTAACATCATATGCAACAGTGAAAGCTGAAATCTGTTCTTCTAAGATCAAGAACAAGAAGCAAAAGGCATCCAAACTGGAAAAGAAGAAGGAAAACTGTCACTGTTTGTATGTGGCTTGATCTTATGTAGAGAAAACCCTAAGGACTCCACAAAATATCTTTTAAAACTAGTAAATACATTTAGTAAAGTTGCATGATACAAAATCAATCTGCATAAATCAGTTGCATTTCCACATCCCAACAATGAACTATTGGAAACAGAAACTAAGAAAATAATCCCATTTACAATTGTACAAATAGTACAATAGTATAATAATCCCATTTACAATTTATTACAATAGTAATAAAAGACTTAGGAACAAAATACTTAAAAATAAATTTCACCAATGACGTGAAAGACCCATTAACTGAAAACCATCAAGACAGTGTTGAAAGAAACTGAAGAAGAACAAGCAAATAGAAAGTTTATCCTGTGTTCATGAGCTGGAAGAAAACATATTGTTAAATGTCCCTGCTACTCAAAGCAATATAAAGATTCAATCAATTAAGTCCCTATTAAAATTCCACTGATATTTTCACAGAGGTAGAAACAACTATCCTAAAATTTGTATGGAACCACGAAAGACTGATTAGTTGAGGTAGTCTTGAGAAAGAAGAACAAAGCTTGAGGCATCACACTCCCTGATTTCAAACCCACAGTAGAATAAAAACAGTACAGTGCTGGCATTAAAACAGACGCAGACCAAGGGAACAGAATAGAGAGCCCAGAAATAAGCCCACACATATATGGTGAACTCATCTTGGACAAGGGTGCCAGGAACATACAACAGGAGAAAAAAAAACAGTCTCTTCAACAAATGGTGCTGGGAAAACTGGATGTCCACATGTAACAGAATGAAGTTACATCCTTACTTTATATAACTCACACAAATTAATTTAAAGTGCATTAAAGATGTAAATATGATACACAACACTGAGAAACTCCTAGAAAAAAACACAGGGTAAAAGCTCTTGACATGAGTCTCGGCAATGATTTTTTTTAAAAATATAACACCAAAACCACAGGCAACAAAAGGAAAAATAAGTAGACTACATTTATCTAAAAAGCTTTTGCACAGCAAAGGAAATAATCAACAAAATGAAAGTCAACTATGGAATGAACAAAAATCTTTGCAAACCATATATCTGATAATATATCTGACAATGGGTTAATTTCTAAAATATATAACAAACTTATACAACTCAATAGCAAAGCAAAAATAAAACCTGAGTAAGAAATGGGCAGGCCTGGCCAGGTGGCTCAGTTATTTGCAGCGCCATCCCATACACCGAAAAGGTTGTGGGTCTGATCGATCAGGGCACATGCCTAGGTTGGGGGTTTGATCTTGATCGGGGTGCAGAGGAGGCAACCAACTGATGTTTCTCTTTCTCTCCCTCTCCTGATGCCTCTCTCCCTTCTCTCTAACCCTAAAATCTTTAAACATATTTTTGGGTGAGGACTTAAAAAATGGGCAAAGAACTGAATAGACATTTGTCCAAAGACATATAAATGGTCAACAGGTACAAAAAAGGGTGCTTGACATCACTAATCAGGGAAATGCAAATCAAAACCTCACACCTGTCAGGGCGACTGCAAGAAAAAGAGACGAGCTGTCAGCAAGGATGTGGAGGAGAAGGAAACTGTCTGCATTGTTGATGTGAGTGTGAACTGGCACAGCCTCGATGAAAAGAAGTATGGAAGTTCCTCAAAAAATTAAAACCAGGACTATCTTTTGATCCAACAATCCTACTTTGGGGTATATTTTTGAAGGAAATAAAACCAGGATCTCAAACAGACATCTACACTCCCATTTCATTGTAGCATTGGTAACCAAGATATGGAAACAACCTTAAGTGTCCATCAACAAATGGATAAAGAAGATGTGGTATTTACATGCAATGGAATATTATTCAGCCATGATAAAGAAGAAAAGCCTGCCATTTGCAACAACATGGACAAACTTAGGGGACATCTAGTTAATGAAATAAGCCAGAGAAAGACAAATACTATATGATCTTGCATATATGTATAATCTTAAAAAAAATCAAAGTCACAGAAGCAGAGAATGCGGAATGGTGGTGACAATGCTGGTCAAGGGTACAAGCCTCCAGTTGTAAAAGGAATAAACGCCAGGCATGGTGGCCTTGGTTAATAGTACTGTATTATATATTTGAAATTTTCTAAGAGAATAGATCTCAAGTGTTTTCACCATGAAAAAAGTAACTATGAAATGATGCATGTGATCATTGTGCTAATTGAGGTAATCATTTCACAAAGTATATATCAAATCATCACACTGTACACTTTAAATGTATACAATCTTGACAATATACCTCAATAAAACTGGTAGAGAGTTGTTATCTAAAGTGCTCTGAGTTACCGCCCCGGCTGGTGCAGCTCAGTGGATTGAGTGCCAGCCTACAGATCAAAGGGTCACCGGTTGGATTCCTAGTCAGGACACATGCCTGGGTCGCAGGCCAGGTCCCCAGTAGGGGTCATGTAAGAGGCAACCACACATTGATGTTTCTCTACCTCTTTCTCCTTCCCTTCCCCTCTCTCTAAAAATAAATAAATAAAAGTCTTCAAAAATAAAAAAATAAAATGTTCTGAACTATTCAGAAAGATTCCCAAACAACCATCTTGCCCATTTCTTCTCTAGGGTCCTGAAATTTTAAGGGCTCAGTGCATTGAACTTACAGCATCACCCAGCAGGAGCCTCAGAGATGGCCAACTATCCCAGAAATCTATGTCTCATAGGAGAGAACCCCAAGTTCCAGGAATAGGGACAGACTTAACCCAATCATGCAAGAGAAAGCCATCAGCCACACCTGCCACCATTTCAACCCTCCACCAAACCTCCAACTTACCAAAGGCCTCAGCAAAACCCGCCCCCTCATTAGTTGCTGGGGCTGCTGTAACAAAATGCCACCGGGGAACTTAAGCAACAGATGTGGATTGGCTCCCAGTTCTGGAGGCTGGAGGCCCAGTGTCAAGGTCACAGGAGAGGTATTTGTCTCTGAGGCCTTTCGGTTGACTGGCAGGTGGCCTTCTTCTCAGGGTCTTTCCTCTGTGCACCTGCATCACTGATACCTTTGTGTGTCCTAATTTCCTCTTACAAAGACAGCAGCAGACTGGATTAGCGCCCACCTAAGGGCTTCCTTTTTAACTTGATGGCCCCTTCAAAGGCCCTATCTCCGCAGACAGACACATGCTGACGTACTGGGGGAGGGGCCACAATTCATAACAACTCCTTACATCAGGAATGCTTGTCCCTGCTCCCTTCACTAACTACGAATCCTATTCCAGGTCTTGACTTAAACATCGCTTCTCTGACAAAGGCCACCCTGACTGCCTCCTCACTGTCCACAGACCAGTTCCCCTCTGGGGGCACCTTTTACTCCAGCTTGTCATGGCTGTTACCCACGAAACAGCTGTGTGAATAGCCAACTTGCTTTTGTCTCCCTCCATGAGACCTAACCCTCTGCAGGACCGGGGGCTGGCTGGTCTTGCTCACACTGCATCCTCAGAGACTGGCTGGGGCCTGGCACGGGGAGCAACCTGGAAAATGTTTGTTGAATGAACAAGAGAATGAGTAATGCTTTAAGTAAGGAATTAAAATCATAGAGCCCTCTTTGGCATTATTGTCTTCAAATTATTCCTGTGTTTTCTCACTTTTGCTTATGATGCCCTGCTACAAAACTCTCCTTGTGCCCCGAAGCCTAACTCAAACAGCCTTCTGCAATTGCTCTCCTTACCCAAAACAGAATTAATTCCTTGCTTCTTGGCAATCTTGCAGCATATCATTCACACAGCTGGTTTCATAGTTAATCACAAATTTATTAACACACGTTGTTAACATGCGTATTTCTCCTCCCTTTACACACACACACACACACACACACACACACACACCCCTGGCCCGAACCAAGAGCTGTTGGAAGATAAGGAGAGTTTCATGTCACTCCAGATCCCTGACACACCACAAATGCCTGGTGTCAAGTGGGCACTCACTGAAGAGCTGGTACTTTTTAGGACACAGGACATGACCACAGCCCAACTGCCATGGACAGAGTGCGGGCTCTTTGCTACCTGCCCCCCCCAGAGGCCCCAGAGGCCGAGGTGAGCCCCTGTGCGTCCCTGCAACAGCCTGTGGACTTGGCTCTAGAGCAGAGAGACTCTAATGACTGAATGCATCCAGTCTTCGAGACCATCTTCCTAATGGGATGGGGGCGAAGTGACAACAAGAAAATAAGAAAGAAATCCCGTGAATACTTTGGAATTCAATTTAAATTCTGATAAGAACTGGCACTGGCTCTTCGGCCCAGGGTGACACAGACTAAAAGCACAAACAACTGAGTCAGCCTGAGGGTACAGAGAGGGGACTGAGACCCAGCTAGACTGGATTACATGTCATTTCCTAAGGCTCTGCTACTTGCCTGGGAAAAGGGAGTAATTCCGTCTGCTCCACACCTCCAGCAGGATGGTGTGCTGCAGTGAGACAAGACTGACAAGAGAACTCTCAGAAGGTAAAGGAGCATTTCCAGTTAGGGAGGTCCTCATTTAGCTTGGAAGTAGCTGAGGAATAGAGATAAGAAAACCAGGGTTCCTTAGAGAGACTATCCAGGTGGGGCTGGCAGTGACATCCCTCAAGAACAGAGCTACCCAGTGCCACTGGAACATCCTGAGGTTTGCAGAGCACCTGGTTTTTATAAAAGCTCAGAACCCACCCCTCCAATTCTCCATCTCTGGACATGCAGATACCCCTGCCTCTGACCATCCTCATGTCCCAGTAAAAATCCTTCTGTCCTTTACCTCTTCTCTTATCTCAACCTAGAGACAGAAATAGAAGATGGCATACCACTGGCTAAAATCATGGCTTCTGGGGTCACTCAGGCCAGAGTTCAAATCCCAGGTCTGCTGCTGACCAGCTCCATGACTTACAGAAAGTATGTGATTTTCAGTCTCCTCTTCTTTAATGTGATAAAACCCAGTAGTAGCTACCCCGTGGAATTGTTGGGAGGCCAAACAAATGGCCCACACTCTGGGAGGAGCACAGGGTCTGACATTTAGTAAGTGCCCCAAAATGGAAGCCATGTCGTAATACTGTAACTTCAATTAGGGTCAAATGCTTTCTCACCTTCCAGATTTGTTCTCTTGGTCTGTTTCATCTTCTCCATTCTTCCTCCTCTGGCCTTCATCTCAAGCCAGAATGAACTCAAGTCAGGCCTACAATTATACCTTATTAAATGTCCTGTCCTGGACACTGGAAAACTTCCATAAGAGACAAAAATTTCTCAGACCATCTAGGGCTAAAAGGTGAAGAAAACCAATTCCTTTTCTCAATAGGGGTCCCTGATAGTGAAGGAGCTTTATACAGACACTCCAAAGTTTAAGCAGATGCCTCCATTTCTCTTCCCTCCACACCCAAGCAAACCACACTCAGAAAATGCATAGTCAGGATATAGGAACTCTTAGCCCACAATTCTCAAAGAGTTCCCAATTTGAGATTCATGGGGTTGTTTTCTTTTTTCTTTTTTTAAAGTAAGCAGCATAGTTATTAGTTGCAGGGTAGGTAAAGGGCAGGGAGAGTTACTAAAACATTGAGTTGAGAAGTGCAAATGTTAAAGGCAAAAAGAAAATAGTAAATATAGTTGGAACTTGAAAGTACAGGCAGCAAAAAAGAACTGTGTGTACAATGTCCTTGGAAATAGCTAAGATGCTGATTCAGGGTGCTGTTACTGACAGTGGGCATTGCTACCTGTAAGCCTCCCGTATGCTGGCACATGGTAGGAGTTCAACAAAAGCTAGCTGAGTGAATGAACAAACGAATAAAAAATTGTAGGCACAGTAAATATTTTATGCATACAATTCAAATGGTGGAGCTGATATAGGTTAAAAATTATGCTCTCTCCTTAAGTTCTTCCTTTTATGAAGTGTGAATCCTACAACATTCTCCTTTCTTCTTTTTACTATTTTTATCAAATGCCTCTCTGCTTCTAGTTATCATGGCTACTTGGATGGTCAGCTCAAGCCATAACAATGGTCTTGACTTTCTACACCTTGTGCTGAAGCGACTTCAGGATGCCTCACTCTCCCTGCCCCCCCACCCCCTGCCCAAAATCATAACACAGACTCAAATGCTAGATGACCTAGTCTCCTGTTTCTCCATTCATCTCCCCCACCTTGTAACTGTGATATGTGCTCAGGAACACAGCACTACTGCATTTTTATATAAAATCACCCTTAGTCTCAGGTGTTATTCCATTAAAGCTCTTTGCCTCTCTCCCTCTCTCTCTCTCCCTCCCTTCCCCCCCCCTCTCTCTTTCTCTCTCTCTCTTCTGTTCTTTCATGAAGGCGGGGAGCATGGCCTGCAGAGCCTCTCGCTCCATGGTGCTCCTGGAGTCTGTACTGGGTGAGCATGAACGTGACTGAGTCCCCAGGGCCATCAACGCTTGTCCCAAGGGTGCTGCTCCTAGTAACTTCCTCTTCTCTGAACTACCAATGAGGTTTAAATGACTAAAAATGACTTACTAATGATGAATCAAACACACACTGTTTTCTTCCATGCTTGTCAATTCCCAACACCACCTTCTCATTAGGGATCCCTGAGTACTGCCGAAGCAGTTGTCTGACTGCCCAGTGGAACTGCCCAGACTAATGAAGGATAACTTGTTTGCCAATGTGAGGTGACGTTTTACTGGACAGATGATGGTAGTTCTCTTTCTGTAGAAGATATGATTACACAATATTTCTGTTCAATTTATCTTCCTCTGAAAGTGACGGACAGGTTCTTGGCAAACTACATGGAGTGAATTTATGATCATCTTGGCTATGATTCCTTTTAAAAATGTGGCACAACAGAATACTACACAGAACAAAAAATAATGAACTACTGCTACATACACCATGAATGAATCTCACAGAAATAATACTGAACAAAAGAAACCAGAAATAAAAAGATACATACCACATGATTCCATGATTAGGAAACTCAAGAAAAGGCAAAACAACTATATAGTGACAGAAGTTAGAATATGGTCGCCCCTGAGGAGGCAACTGACTAAAAAGGGGCACAAAGGAATTTTCTGGGGTGTTGGAAATGTTCTATACAGGATCCGGAAGAAGTAAAGCCTGCTTGAGTGTGGTTGGTGGGGTACAGGAATGTCTCACATGAGACGGACAGCAATTTGAGCATTTCACCTAAAATGTCATATGGTGTGCTTGAGTGTGATGTTGTGATGTACAGGATTACATGCTTATGATTTTGAAATAGATGATTTTGTAATAAAAAGGGTGTTTTTTGTGCCAGACTCTGTATATTAATCTATATGGTGGTCATGCAAATATGTACATATGTAACCTTATTGGGTTATCCACTGAAGATATATACACTTAACTATATGCATATCATACCCCAATTAAGAGGCTAAGAAGAAAACCATGGAACTAGATAATTAGATCAAAGGGCACTATTAAATAAGATATCATCAAATATAATCTAGAATTTAACTCTCAAAATTGCCTTCCAGGTGAAAAGGGTGCTAACTTCGGATGATTATCATACAGGGTGGTAATTAGCCAAAACGAATGTATTGACTATTCCTTATGTAAACAACTCTAGGGAGATTACTAAACATTAAGAAGTAGCTCCTTTCCCTCCTCAACAGAATCACAGTGCACTACTGCCCACATTCTTGGGGAAACTGCATAAAGGACGAGTGACATTAGTGACATAGTAATTCACATTTCCACTCACAGAATATTATTTCTAACATTGGTTCATTTCAAACCCAAAGAGATGTGTGTGTGTGTTTTATAGCAAAAGCCTATATTTCTTCTAATGTCAACCAATTCTGCAAAATAATCCATCTGGAAACACTGCATTAGCTGTGAAAATGACATTTCAATATTCAGCATGCAGTTGGCTGAAGAGGAAGACTCCCTCTGCGGCCACATGTAGGCTGCGCATTTATCAACAGCTCAGCCTCTCAGAACTTCTGAAATCCATTTATTGTGGAAATTACTAGGGTCTAGTTCAACCCAAAAATAAACCTGGGTTGCAAAAGGGCACAAAAGCCATCACAGAGAGAAAAAAATCCATGTTAGAAGGCCTTACATAGCTCTCAGCACCAAAATCTGAAAGCTCACTGTCCATGCGGGCAGCAGCTCCTGTCCAAGAACCTCCCCAGGCGTCCCTCTTGCGCAGCTGTTGTAGACCGAACGACTCTTCTCATTCAGTTTAGCACATTTAGACATGGATGCCTTAGCACCTTGCTGTCACCCAATATTCTGTCCAACTGCTCGACATGGTGTGGTGGGAAGAGTACTGCAGGCCTCAGTTGAAAACCCATTGCTAACACACATTACTATGTGTAACCCAGAACTCAATCCTCAATCTCCTCGCTTACAAAAAGGACAATAACTCATACTCTTTTCCAGAATTTCTATGAACATTGGTGATAAGGTAGAGTCTGCCACTTAGAAGGTATTTAATAATTTCTAGCTATTGATATTATTACCCAAAGAGCCACTGCCACCTACAGGTACCTCTGAGAGTGTTGTTGATAGAAGGTTGGTGTGCAGGGAGTCCTAATCACTCAGACAGGCAGACCACATTCAACAAGTGTCACTGAGCACTACCTACAAAGCACTGTGGAGACCACAAAGGCAGCACACTCAGAGTCTTGCCCACAAGGACCCCATAGTCAGAGATGAGACAGACACGGTGCCAGCTATACCTAGCACAAGGTCTGGCACATAAAGACACTCAACTCTATTTACTGAATGATTTCCTCTATCATTTTTCTGTTCTCCATATAATTTATTTCTGCTCTAATCTTCTTTAAACTCGTGCTTTGGGTTTAATGTGATTGTCTAGTTTCTCAAAAATGAAAGGTTAGATTATTTATTTGAGGTCTTCATTCTTTCAAAAAATATAGTCACTGACAGGTATAAATTTCCCCCTAAACAATGCTTTTAGTAGCATCATTTTGGTATGTTATATTTTCATTTTCATTCATTTCAAACTATTTTGTAATTTCATCTCTTCCCTGCCCAGTTGGTTTAGGAGTACATTGCTTAATTTGCATATACTTGTATTTTCCCCCAAATTTTCTTGTGTTACTGATTTAATTCCTTTGTGCCTACAGCACAAAAAAAAAAAAATGGTATGATTTCAATTGTTTTGAATTTACTGAGGTGGTTTTATCATCTAACATGTGGTCAATCTGGGTAATGTACCATGGGCACTTGATAAAAATGTGTCTTCTGCTATTGGGCAGAGTGTTCTTCAGATGCCTGTTACGTCTAGTTGCTTCGTAGTGTTGTTAAAGCCTTCCATTTCCTTGTTGGTCTTCAGTCTGGTTTTCTATCCACTATTGAAAATGAGGTATTAAAGTCTTCAAATGTTACTGTTGGATTGTCTGCTTTTTCCTTCAATTTTGTCCATTTTTTTTCATGAAGCCCTATATGTTTACAATGGTTATATCTTCTTGATGCACTGATCTTTTTGTCATTATAATTCCCTTCTTTGTCTTGACTAGCAACATTTGTATTAATGGTTATTTTTTCTGATATTAGTAAAGTTGTTCCAGTTGTATTTTGGTTCTTGTTTTCACGGTCTGTCTTTTCCCCCCATTCTTTTACTTTCAACCTATTTGTGTCTATGAATCTAAAGCGTGTCTCTGGCAGACAGCATATGATTACATGTCACTTTCTTTTATAAATTCTGCCACAGGTCTCTTGGGCCTTCTCTATTTCTCGTCACTCCTTTTCCTTTCTGTTTCTCAGAGTGGACAATTCAACTAACCTATTGTCATTATAAATAAGTGATCCTGTGGTCTCATCCTAATTATTGCTTAATTCTAGAGATGTTCAAGAAAAGTGCAGATAACTTATGTCCAAAGTCTTCCCTACCTCAAGTTTTCAAATCCTTTTCTTAGTAATGTTTTGTTTTCTAGTCATATCTTTTAAGGCACCTCATTGTATAAGGAAAATAAAATGTACCTAGAGCTCAGCTTTATAATGACCAACATATTCCCCATTAGTTGTGAAGAATAGAGCTTCTGTAAGTTTTCAGGAAAATTTTTGCCAACTCTTACCACCATTTTTTTGCTTGTTTCTCCTGCTAGAAGACCCATGTGTTCATTTATATGCACATCCCAGTGGTTTTACTACTGCCTTGGCAACTACTCAGAGGGCAGCTGATTGGTTCTCACCAGCCCTTTAATCCAATAGACTGTTTACTCCTTCTTTTTCCTTAGTAATCAGATTTCAAAACAAAACTTGACCTTACCCTATGCTCTTCAGTCTCCTTTCAAAATAACCTCCTTTCATTTCAGCATAATTCAAATGCTGTATCTCTGTGTTCTGAATTCTGTTATTCTCATTTGTCCATGGGTTTGTGTACCATTTTTTAAAAAATCTCCTGATGACTATATTCATACCTCTCTGACGACAAATCACTCCAGCAGAGATGATCTGAAGGTGGCCTGTTTTTGTACCATCCCACTGTGGGAAGCACTCAAGCACTGTGCTTGCAATTCTTTAGCAGGCACAACACATAACTGCAGAGTTATCATGTCTTGAAAAGTCTACAGGAGGACAGTAATCAGACAAAATAGAAGAAAGAAGAGGCAGGGTTTGAGTTGAGAGAAAAAACAAAAGAAGTACTCAAAGAACTATAGAAGATACACACAAATCAATTTTTCCTTGCAAATGTAGTTCATAAAAACTGAAAAAAAACTTTTCTTTGTCCTTTAGGAAAGAAACATACACATTTGCACTAGCCAGACTTTGGCCAAATTTAAAAGGAACCTTCCCACAACTACAACAATCCAATGGAGAAAGCCTACTATGCTTTCAAAGATGTGTGTGTGCATGCACACATGTGTGTTAAAAGGAAGATCAAAAGAACAACTCTGGATGTGACCCTAATATTGATAAGGCATCTCTCCTGTTTTATCTGTCCCCAAATAGCTTTCTCACTAAGAGATTTTTGTAATAATTTTCTCCTTCCCTGATAAACAGAGCCCAGCTAGCACTGACATGTTGAAAGTTCTCTCCCCGCAGCTCTGTCAATCAATGGCAAATGTCCTGGCTTGTGTAGGTCCCAAGCGACATTCTGACCAGGGTCTAGTAACAATCAGTTGCTTCACAAAGTAAGAAATTTCTGTCTGAAAAAAGGCAGGAGGAGAAGACATTTTTCTTTCAAGATATTTAAAAACGGGTCTGAATGGTGTGCTCACGTCTTACAATGCCAGCAAAGCCAGCCCATGACAACAGAGCATACAGCCCCCTCGACAGGGCCAACCTTCCCTCTTTACCAAGTATAGCTCTCAAACGTTCAATTCAAATTTGACACAATTTGCGTGGCTCAGAAATTGCACATCTTGGTTTTCTTCAGCCAAGCATTTACAAGAGGAGTATGAAAGATAAGCACAGCTACCACACTACTCCTAGAACATTCATCGTCCAGTGGAAAAGGCAGTAAGCAGCCACATTAAATTGTTTTCCGTGTTCCTTACCTTTTAACTTAGTGAGCATAAAAGAGTTTTAGGACAGCTTCCACAGATTGAACATTATTTCTATTTTTTAAATGACACTTTATTTTGAGATTATAGATCCACATGCAATTCTAAGAAATAATACAGAGAGATCACGTGTACACTTTACCCACATCATGCCGAACCAGGCCACCAGCACTGACATTTTCGGGGGAACATTTCCATCACCACCAGGGTTGCTCAGATTGTCCTTTTACAGCCACACTCACCTCCCTCCCCACTGCCTTTTCCTGACCCCTGACTTGCATTTTAAGGTACTTACACAACATTGTATTCATTCATCTACTCCCTCATTCACTTATTCAATGAGTATGTATTGAATCTCTATATGCCAAGCACTGATGATGCACAAATATGTAAAGAACAGATGTGACTGAGATTCACTAACAGATGAGACAGACACGAACCAAATGCATGTAAAGTTTTGAATGTGACAAACATCACAATTAAGCAGTAAGTATTATGTACTAACTATGAAGTACTATAAAGTCATAAAAATAGTAAAATTTAATAAGGAAGGGGAGAGAGTAAAATTTCCCAGAGAAAGTAACATTGAGCTGATCATTGAAGGGCAAGCTAGAGTAATTAAAAGGGGGAAAAAGGTTTTACTGAGATTTCAGGCAGAAGGAATAGATGCGAAGGAAGAAAACCCTGGATAACTACAACAGCCCCCTCACCAATTTTCCACCCTCCAGTAATTTCCTTCACTCCCCCTTTTCACTCTCACAAGGGCTCATTCTGTGGGTCTGACAGCGGAGTCCTAGGACGGGCATGTGGAGAGCTGAAGTAAGGCAGCTGAGGCCAATAAGGAACTTATTACCAGTCTCCGTGGAGGAGGGTCTAATCTGTGAGATGAAGCCATTGTCCATTGAATATGTTCCCGGCTCTCCTAGAAAAGAATTTCCAGTAGAGAGAACCCTGTTTACTACTGAGATGTTTTCTTGCACAGTCTAAATTTCACTTGAATTTAATGGAGGAGATATAATACAGGGTCCAGCGGAAGTAACACCTGCCTGAGTGTGGTTGGTAGGGTAATAATATGGGTGTAATAATTTATAGTTTTAATTTGAACACTTCACCTAAAATGTCATGTGGTGCACTTGAGTGTGACAGTTACTTTACAGAATTACATGCTTACGGTTTTGTAATAAAGAGGGGCGTTATTTGTGTTGGACCCTGTAGTTAAGAAATGCCAAGTGCCTTAATAATCATAATAGCTTTTGACCCTGAAGTCCTATAAAAATATGTTCAAAGGAAAAGCCAGAAATAGAAAAGAATATTTATATATAAACTTTTTACCCCAATGTTATTTACTACAATAAAAATAAGATATTTTCTATGTGTCAAACTAGAGGGCATTGACTGAATGATTTATGGTGGATGCATATGACATCATTACAGCATTTGATAGTTTTTTTTTATTTAAATGAATGTTCAAGTACAGTCTTCTCCCCCTTACTCCCAATCAAGCCCTCCCACCCCGCTCCCTACCTCCCTCCCATTACCACCCTCCCCCTAGCTTTTATCCATGTGTCCTTTAACTTTGATCCTATAAACCCCTCCCCCTCTCCCCCAAAATCCCTCTTCTCTCTCCTCTGGTCACTCTCCACCTGTCCTCTAATGCAGTGTTTTTGACTATACCCTGCTTCTTTCTTTGTTTTGTTGTTTAGGTTCCTGTTAAAGGTGAAATCATATGGTATTTATCCTTCACTGCCTGGCTTAGCATTTGATAGTTATATTTTCAAATATTATATAATAGCCATGGCAAAAATACTCTTGATTTAAGTATAAGCAAAACAAAACAAAAAGTAGGTGTAAAATGTGTGTGCACATATAATTCCAGTAATTAAACACACACAAAAAAGACAGCCATGTGATAGCAGAAGAACAGCGGTCATTTCTGGGTGGGGATCTTAGGTAAATTTTACTTTCTTGTTTAGGACTTTTGTTTATATGTGCATTTGTTTCTTTGATATTCAGAAAAAATAAACAATTACCAGTATATATTTTTTAAAGACAGTAATAAGAGAGGTGGAAGGAGTCCGTATGGGTCTTTAGCTTCACCTCTGACTTGACTAGATTTGATTTTAGAATAGCCACATAACTTCTAAGAGGCTCAGTTTCCTTGCTCATACACTGGGAAATTGCCCTCTCTCACAGAGTATGGAGCAAAGAGAGAAATCACAAGTCAGATTGCTTCATACAACAAAAATGTAAACACTGGTAAGAGGCATCAATGGCAGAACAGTGCTTTGTGCCATACGGTGCAAAAATCAGTGATTTTCCAAGAACCCTGACCTCTTGATTCCTTGGCATCTAAGATGAAAAACTACAGGAAGCACAGAAATGCACTAGATAAATAAATAATGTGTCATGCAGACATTTTTAAGGCTGGCATTCCTTCTCAGCTGGTAATAATCATCTCTGATCCCTCTACGTACTCTGTAACTTTTTATTCAGTGTAGAGTTTCAATTCAATGATGCATATTTCATTTTTAAAGCATCTCTTTAATAAATTCTCAAGATTTTCAAAGACTTGGGTAGAGATTTCCTCTTATTATGTGTTCAGCTGAGTGTTTGACAAGTCAAACATGTCTCCAGCTGCATATAAAACCAGCTGTGTGAGAACTGCGGCATGCATACCTCATTTAATGGGCTGGCAGGTGTCATGGATTTCTGAAAGGAATGAAAGGTCCCTATCTGCTGCTACCTCCTCCTAGTGAGATGCCTGTTAGCCCAGCTTTTCTGGGAGGTAGCAGCTGTATAGCCCTCTAGCTGCAGCTTGGCCAGTTCAGCTACTGGTATAACAGAGCTCCCAGGAAGCTTCTCTGGAATTGGCAGGCACAGCTGCATATTAGGGAGAAGCCCAGCTCAGACGAATTGTGCCCATCTTCAACAGGTAGTCCTGAACAGGGAAAACCAGCTTCAGCTCTGATCTCAGACAAGATAATAATTAAGCAGACCAACCTCTTTTGAAATAAATGGGCTTCCCCATAAGAAGAGTGCAGAGGACAAGCATAGAACTTGAGGTGCCCCCATTTCATAGCTGTAGGACCCCAATGAGTCATTAATTTTTCTAGGCTCCTAATCTCTTATCTGAAAACAGGAGATGACACACTTCAACAGTCTGTCGTGTGGATAAATGAAACATAGAAAACATTTTGTTAATTCACAAGCACTAATCAAATAATAAGAGGTTGAATAGGGCCAGGAAAAGATGATTGTTTTAGAAACAGAAGACTTTATGCCTAATTGGCCCTTCATAAAATAATGAATTTGAGGGTTCCTGCTGTGACTGACTAAAAATGAGCTTGAATGCTTTGGAGTGCTTTTCTCCACTCCTTGAGTCAGAAGGGGTCTTGTGACCTGCTCTGACCTACAGATTATGGCTGAGGTGACAATGTGGGACTTGTGAGCTTAGGTCCAATGTGGCCTCACAACTTTCCTTCTCATCCTCTTAGAACCCAGCATCCACAAGAAGACCCTTAGTTGGCTTCCTAGCCTCCTGGGAGATGAAAGACCTTGAGGTGAAAGAGGGCCAGCCTTCCCAGCCACCCCAGCTGTCCCAGCTTAAGTCCCCAAGTAACACAGGTGGAGCAGGAATAAGCCACCCCAGTGGAGCCTGACCCACAGAATCATAAACAAACAAACAAAGATTGCTATTTGAAATTCCTGTATGTCAGAGTGGCTTGCTAGGGAACAAAAGCTACCTGATATATATCTTTCACACCTGCTCTCTGACAAGAGAGGACTCTGATATATACATCTAAGCAAAAAAAAGCCTGTAAGAACTTAGGGATTTCCACTGATCTCTGTGGAGATGATTAAAGTTCATGTGATGGGGGGAGGGGAGCAGCTAAGAAGTTCAGTTATATTTGAGAGAAGGAAAATGTTTCTGAGCAGAGTAACAGCTTGTGTCTGGAGTCCCTCTCTGAAGACATCCTCATCATTTCTAAATGTGACAGAAAACTCCTTTTACAGCAGGAAAGGTGATTCCTTGCCCTGAGGCGTATGCACTGTACTCAAACCAAATCCCTCTTCACTCTTGTTTTACACGTAGTTTTCACCAGCTCCATTTTCTGGTTTCTAAGCCAACAGAAAATTGAACATGCATTTAGTAGTGAGAAATGAGAGATAATTATTTAAAATCAAGGAAACAGGGAGGGGGAGAATACCAAAAATTACCTAGGGACTCAAGCAGCCCAGGAATTAGTACAGAATCAACATCTCCACGTGTCCTAAGAAGAACAAAGCATTGAAACCAGCACGGTATTACAACTTGAAGCAGAAAAGTATATTATATCAGTAAGTTTTAGGAAAGGCTTTCAACCATAAAATCAGTTTGGATGCTCAGCTGGGCCAGCCTTTGGTGAGCTGGGCAGCGCAGCCCACATGCCAGCCAGCCTGCACTGCTTCACCTCCCTGGCAAGTCACGTGCAGACTTGCCGCAAACTGCCTACCGCTGAATCCCTGGCTTACTGGCTTATAGTTGGAGTCTTTTGTTTCTTTCTACTTCTCTGGGAAATGCTTCCTTATGCCTGCAGGCTTTAGGGGGAAGGAAGGCTAGAAGGAATTGAGTGGTGTTTATAAAACATCAAGGTCAAAAGTCTTGTTTCAGACAAGGCCTGAGACTGGGCTCTTCCACTGAAAGTCACAGAAACTTACTCTGACAAACCAGCAGAAATTTCCTTTCTGAAAGGCGATGCAGATGCTTATAGGATCAGAGTGAAGGCTAAGGGCTTGGTTTGAAATATTCAGCTGCAAAATGGAGGACACACATGCCCCAGATTCACCACCATATCATGACTGCATACTATGGAATGAAATAATTCCCCTTAACATAAATTGGGTGTTCTTAGGAGTAAATTCTAAGTAGCAGAAAACCCCAGCAAAAGATCCACACACCAGAACAGTGTATTTGGCCCCTGTGTCCAGCTTGGCACCCTGAAGGCAGCCTGGCAGTGCCCACCTACCTCCGGGCTGGAGAGGGTGGAGGAAGGCAGACTTCTCCCTGCTCCATCCATCACTCTGTAAGTTCACATGGCAGCCCAACTGCATGCCCAAAAACCAGGCATTCATAATGGGCACGTCTCTCTCTGAATCTGTAACTTGGGTTAGATGCTTTTCTGTTTTGGTCTCTGTTATATCTCTGCCCTCCTCTCCCAGCTGCCCCTCCCCCAGCAACTGGACAGAGTGGCTGATCAGACACCGCAGGGCTGAGGCATTAGTCACACAGGTGTCCAGTTCCAGAGGAAGGAAAGGTTTTCATCTCCTTGGCTGCCTTAGCTCACTTGAACCCAGGGGAGCAGCTTTGGGATGAGAGGAAACAGCTGGATCAGCAGCTGGATTGACAGCAGAGCACCACAGAAGGACAAAGGTCTGGCTGGATTACACAGTGCAATCATACATACTTAAGAGTTTTACAGAGCTCAGAACAAATCCCGTTATTGACCTAGTATTTGGGGCTTAGCGGACCTTGATGAAGCTTCCCACTGTCTCACCCGGGTGACTGTTCTCTCATACCCCAGACTGATTTATTTCTTTCATTCCTCATTCTGCTATTTGTAGAACACTCACCACCACCAAGACACTTGGCTGAATGGTTTCCTTTACATACAGAGAACTGGAGAATGTGCCACAGTGAGGAATGCTAAAAGTCAAGGGAGTGAATTTTAGGTCATTAATTAATTAACTTATTCACTCATTCATTCCTCACTTCAGAACATGCTTATTGATTTTAGAGAGGGGGTAGGGAGGGAGAGAGAGAAGGAGAGAAATATTGATGTGAGAGAAACATTGATTGGTTGCCTCTAGTAGGCACCCTGACCAGGGACGAAACCCACAACCCAGGCATGTGCCCTGATTGGGAATCAAACCCATGACCTTCTGGTTTAGGGGCAGATGCTCCAACCAACTGTGCCATATCAGCCAAGGCAAGTCTTCCATTTTATAGATGAGGAGACCTAGATTTACAAAGAGGCTACATAAAGCAAATACCAGAGGCAGGATGTGGATGCAGGCAGCATGCCTGGGCTCCTGACCATGATGCTACACAGCCACCCAGCCAATATCCACGATGAACAGGGGAACTGGAGTGTGAGGGGAGCAAGAAACAAAGGGACTTCAGAGAAGAAGAGGACTCTTCTCTCCGGAACCATCAAAGCAGTCTTCAAGAAAGAAGCAGTGACTGCCCTCATTCTTGGAGCATGACTTTAAGATTTCAAAAGGTAGAGGAGACCTATGAGAGACCTAGGGACAGTGGGAGAGCACCAGCAATAGGTCGGAGCAGCTAACTGGCTGGAGGTGAGACTCCAAGGAGACTAGGACCTGAGAAGCCATCAGTCAAGAGAAGAAACATGGAAGAAGGAATAGGCCTGGTGGGGAAGAAATCAGTGTGTCAGGCCTGCAGTACCAGTAGGGGGTACCAGGGAACTGTCCTCTCTGCAGTGGGACAGGCAGGGGTGAGCAAGTCCTGGAGTGTTGATGAGGGATCCACTTCAGTGAGATGGCTAAAGAAGGGACTGGATGCCCGGTAAAACCGCTGTCCTGTAGTTAAGATCTACAGTCTCTTGTCCACAATTTGGAAATGCAAAAAGTTCTGAAAATGAGCTCATTTACTTATTGACTTACGTATAGTGTCAGGTAAACTCACTTGGCCACAAAATCTTGACATGAGGTTACTTATCATCTCTACAAATCCCACTGAGATTAAAAAATCATATATTTTGCTGTAGAAACATTCCTACGTCCCACTATGGTGTGCTGTCCTAAATCCCACTGAGGAAGTTACAAGATAGCTCATATATAGTCTAGATGCCCTGTTACTCTCTAAAGCCCCCTGGGTTTGAATTCCAATGCATACCTGGCTACAAAAATTTTAGGTTAAGAGATTTTGAAACTACACTTGATTTCTGAAAAAAGGAAGGTAGCAATAATCCTAATAACCAAATGAGGACTTCTCTATGCCCAGACACTTCTAAGTCTTTTCATTTTCACAGCAGTCATCTGAAGTGGGAACGATGATGCCCGGCGTTCCACAGATAAAGAATCTGAGGGTCAGACAGGTTAGCTGTTAGTGGCAAGGTTGGTACTTATCCCTGGCAGGCTGGCTTCTGAGGCACTGCCTCCAAATTCATTTGTAAAACTGTTTAGAAATGAATTCAATCAGTTCTTGGATTAGATTAGTAAATAGCAGGAAACAAGTACCTCTTACCACATTTCCACAAATGATATGAGGGCATGGCTCACCCAGATTATGCTCTCATTTACATCCCCGCACAGCAGACGAAACCACATAGCAGATATCCTAGGGAAAGTGATTCTCCGTGGGCCCTCTGGTCCATGCACACAGGTTTCCACAGCTTTCCCTGCCCAGCAAAGAAGCTGGGGATCGAGGCAGCAAAGCAAGGCTGTTAAGAGCATGGGCTCTGTGGTCAGACTTTGGTTCTACTACTTATTAACTTGTGACCCTGGTCAAGTTAATTAACCCCTCTGTGCCTCAGTTCTCCCTTCTGTAAAATGGGATTAGTTACAAACTATATCATAGAGTCATCAGATGGTTTAAGAGAGATGAAAGTTTTTATGTGGTTTAAGTGATATAATTTTTAGAAACACTTTGGTAGACTGCCAGCCTGATGGTGATGCCTCAATAAGTTTTGAACATTTGTGTTTGGCAAGGCTCCCATAGGGCTAGAAATCCTGGTGGAAACTTCTGATGACCAGTGCTTTTTGTGCATTTCTCTGAAGGCAGGGTTGTTATTTGCTAAGTGTAATCCTGTTCTCTTCCAGCTTTTTGAGGTTCGTGGGTATCAGTCCAACTTAAGGATCCTTTCTAATTCCCTAGTCAAAGGACAGATTGGCTTAGGTCTGTCTGTGCAGGGTGCAGCCCTGCCCTGAAAGGATGCTTTTGGCTTGGGGTTTCTGCACAGCGTTTTCTCTGCCTATGGAGCCAATGCACACACACACGTCTGCACCCACACTGCATCCTGTGCAGTGAGCATCTGTGGGCCCACCTAAAGCATCAGGGCTAAGCCTGTTGTGCTCTGTCCCTCTCCAATGGATACCTATACAGTCTCTGGACATGGGGACGAAATTACATTTCTGCTCAACTGTATTCCTGTATATTTTGAACTGGAAAAGGTGGCTGGGTTTTGTCCAAATTCTATTCTGAAATAATGAGGTTCAACACAGGCTTTATACACAGCAGCCATTCAATGACTGTCCGATGGCTCAGGGTGTGACCACTGGACCACAAGATGGGGCTGATCCAGAAGTTCTGCACTCTGCAGCCCTGGGTTACCGTGGTAATGTGTTCTGTGGATGGTAGTTTGTCAAATGTTAAGTGATGCTTGTCTTCTCTGATCAGAATAGGTTGTTCTAGTTCAGGGAAAATTAATTGTCTCTGGGTCTGTTTTTCTTG
Organism: Tonatia bakeri; assembly: GCA_004024845.1. Classification (NCBI taxonomy): domain Eukaryota; kingdom Metazoa; phylum Chordata; class Mammalia; order Chiroptera; family Phyllostomidae; genus Tonatia; species Tonatia bakeri. Next base: position 73,273 of record PVIA01001290.1, read on the forward strand.
TTTGGCTCTTTGCTTATCTTCCAGTCGGCAGCACAGCTACTTGACTTATGATGCTTGCCTGGATTCTGACATAAAGAAGGAAAATTGAAGAATCCAGCAAACAATTAATGGGATGCTTGGCAAAGTAAAACTAGGGCTTCTTTATGCAGCAGAGTATCTAATAATTGCCTTTATTATTCTAGGCTAGATTGAGGTCATTGCCAGATGAAATTGGACAATTTAGAAAATGGGAAAAAATGAACACAACATTTAAGTTTATTTAGACACAACTTGTATACTTTATTTTACTTTCTCATCAACTTTTGGCTTGTAGTAAGAGGGAACAGGGAAGAAGGAGAGGTGGTGGAGCAGAGTCTAGTTAATGGAGACGCATGTATTGAGGAAAATAATCTTCAGCCTACTGAGATAAAAACTTTGACAGCAGCTCCTCAAGGCCCGAGTTCATGAGTGATTCATCATCATAACCCTCATAGCACATAACAAAGTCCTTCTCACCTGGCCAGCCATCAAGACCCATGTTATTTATTAAATGAATATTTTTGGACATATCTGTGTACATTTAGCTTATTCTCCACATTTGGAGAGACGTGCCCTCTAACTGGATTGTCCAGTACCTGTGTGACTTGGGGCAAGTCCTGTCCCTTCTCTGGTCCTCAGTGGAGCTTCTGTGGTGCTCAAGGATATCAGACTCCTCCCAGCTGCTGCTAGTGGCCAAGATGTCCTGTTTTCTCTTATTTGAGCTATTCAGCTATCTCTGTTGTCATCAAAACTACATCAAAAGCAAAGGCGAGGAAATTCTTAAGAATTTCGACCCAAGTCGAGCATTCTTAAGAACGAGGAAAAGAAAATTATTTGCTCAGGTAATTGAAAAGTCTGAAGAACAGTAATAAGGAAAGTACTATCTGCATTCAAGGGCTAAGATCGTCTCTGAAATCAGTCTCTGTCTCCATGTGTTTCTTTTCCCCCAGTTTTCTCCAAGTGAGTTCTCTCCAAGGAAAGACCTAGAAGGCCACCACCAACTTCAAGGTGGAGCATCACTGGTGGAAAGAAAATCTCTTTCCCAAAAGTTTCATGCAAAGTCCCAGGCCTGACTCTCATTGGCCTGGAGAAGGCACCTGTTCATTCTTTAACCTGTCACTGGAGCTGAGGCACTTGGTCCTGTGCGGCCCTAGGGCTGGGGAGAGGGGTCAGCCCACAATGAGGGAGGGGTGATTCCTGAAGGGAAAGAGGGCCCCTGGCACAGGGCACCAGGAGTTACCTTCTACCAGCCCTTTATCATATCAGCTACTGTAGAGTGACTTTTGGGCTCCTTCTGGCCACAGCCTCAGTTTTTTTCCTTACCGCAATGCCAATATTCTGGAGCTAAATATACCTGAAACAATGACTCCAGCTAGCCCTAGAATAGGAGGCAAAACTAGAAGATATACAGTTCCCAGAAGGACTAAAGACAGGCAAGAATTTGGGCCTGTGCTTGATTCATCAGGTCAGTCCGCTGAACTGCTGTTTTTCAGTTTTTAGTGGATGTGTGATGTGCTGCCCAGAACCCCATTCTGCACTAAGGCACTCATTCCCCCAGCTGTCTGGGGTACTGCCTGCCAGACAGCTCACAGTGGAGTCTCTCTGGGAATTTCCTGTGAGCAAAAGGAGCTGCCTCATGCAAGGCTAAGCGGCCATATGGGCAGGCCCACATCAATAAAAGGGTTACAAAGGTCTGGCCATCTCACTCCAGCTCAGGACACGGAAGCAACACTCTCCCCGCCCAGCCCTGGCTCCAGAACTCACTGTGGAATCAACTAAGGCCCTTGTCACCACTGTGTTGCTGTTTAACTTCTTCCTTTACCCGTCCTACTTCTCAGCCCCTGCCCCGCACCCACAATAATCCTCCTGCATGCAAATCTCAAAGTCCCAGAATCCCTTTCTGGGGAACCAAACTAAGACAGCTTTTCTGCAGTATCTAAAAACTTGAGTCCTAGGATTTATCCACTACCAAATTAGGATGACTTTGTCAGTAAAAATTCAAGCTTTAAAATCAAGACAGTCCCAGTTTCAAATTTGCTACTTACTAGCTATGAAAGTTTAGCCAAGTTACTTAACCGTTCTTATCTCCATATCCTCACCTAAAATATGGGGATATTAATAATTCCTCTCCTAGGATGGTTGGGAGATTTAAGGGAAATATGTGTAAAGTATTCGGCATAAGAAGGACCCAGTGTATAGTTGTTATTATTTTCTCTTCCTCCGAGATGGCTGAATTAATATGACTTCAATATAGACATGAAAATGTACCGATGGTCAATACCTAGTGTTGGCAAAGGTTCAGTGACCAGGCAATGGCTCACACTGATTGTAAGTCTGAAAATGAAGTTCAGGTCTCTTTCTGGACAGTATATAGATAACAGCCATCAAAAGCCCCTCAAATGCTTGCACCCTTCAACCCAGAAAGTCCAATTATAGGCATTTTCTCTAACAAAACCATCATAGTTGTGATCTCAAATTGATAGACTAGGATATCTATATCAGTATTTTTTAAACAAAAGTCTAGCATTTACCTAATGTCAAACAGCAGAACTTTTTCAATCAATTACAGAATATCCTTATGATAAAACACAGCTATTAAAAATATGCTGTAGAGCCCTGGCTGGTGAGATTCAGTGGAGTGAGCATCACCCTGTGAACCAAAGGTCACTAGTTCAATCCCCAGTCAAGGCACAGCCTGGGTTGCGGGCCAGGACCTCAGTGGGAGGCACATGAGAAACAACCACGTACTGATGTTTCTTTCCCTCTTTCTCCCTCCCTTCCCCTCTCTAAAATAAATAAATAAAGTCTTTAAAATTATGCTGTAGAAACAAAATCAATGATATGGAAATAAATTCAGGACAATCATAAGTGAAAAAGCCCACAAAATAATAGTATGTATGATGTCAGCCCAACTTTCATAGCCATGTAAAAACTATGTACACACAAATACACAAGCACACTCTCATGCAAGATGGTCACATATACAAATTCAATGTTACCAGTCATTATTTTTGAGTGAAATATTAGTAATATTGATTTTCTCCTATATGCTTTTCTGCATGTTGAAAAGTTTCTACAATGAACATTTATCCATTTTGTAAATTTTTAAAATAATTTACTCCTTAAATGGAACCTATCAGATTAAAATGAAAACCAAAAAGTATCAATGGCCAAATGCTATTGATTGCCTCCTCATACTAGGATCCTGCCTTCTAAAACTTTAAAAGCATTTTAGAAATGCCAGCTAAGTGAGCCCCTAAGAAAACAAAAAGTAAGTATAGCGCAACTTAGTTCTAAGAAATTCCTGTGGGCCACAGTGAATTCCAAGAAGCAGTCGCTAGAGCTGACTGAAGTCTGCTGTGAGGGATGTAACTCACTCTCAATGACAGGTTCCACTCAGTGTGCTTGCTGGGACCAGAGTGAGTTGTTACATATGTCTGCAGGGTCCGTGGAACTGGGAGGGCATTTATTTCCATGTAGTTTTCCTTCTGATGGCCATTTTCTGAATCTAAATTTAAGATCTGCAGCCTGATAATAAGAAAGATAATTTGAAATAAAAATTTTACTGAAAAATCCAGAGCAAAGGTTCTCAGTTCCGTTCAGTTTGGGAGGCCAGCTAAGTAAAGGCTGCAACTATGAACACTGAATATCCTTTCCTACCTCTTCCCTATACCATCTTTTTTTCTTTCCTTTTTTCTCTCTTGCTGTTCTTATTTCCATGCCTTTCTCTTTTCTCTGCATTTCTTTTCCTGTCCTAGCATATAGCTATTTCTGAGGTTGTGTAAAGCCCTTCATAAGCCTGTATGGAGCACAGAAAAGCCACAATAAGCCTTAGGCACGGCTAGCAGAGTTTCATGCCCTCTGCTCATAGCAGCCACAGAGCTCCACCATGCACACCGCCTTCCTTCTTCCTCGTCAGCATTTGGAAAGCAAATTACTGAGCAACACTGGTGCATGGCCATCCCTAAACCATCCTAATGCCTGCTGTGGGTGGACCTAATAATACTCTCCATATGATATCCTGCATTAGTCTTCATGCCTCGTAAGCTGTCCGTGAGCCCCATAAATGAGTCCATAGGCTGCTTCTGTTACTCCCCTGGCTCAGGAGCCTCCACAGTACAGGCTAGGGAGCAGTGTTGGGACTTTAGCTTGGGATAGACAGGAAAGAAATCTGACCCTCAAGTTTAGCTACCAAAACAGCCATCAAATGGACTCACAATTGGACTGGGCTGAAATACACTGGATTAGCAGAGGAGCCCTGAAGATCTGCCTCTCTCCACTAGACCAGAAGCAAGGCAATAGGAGACCGGTGCTTGGTGGAATAATGTGGAGCTAGAAATTTTACTGCCTGTGTTGCGTGGCTGGAGTGAACTTGGTGGGTGGAAGGATGCTTATTCACAAGGCTGTTTAAATCAAGCTGTGAGTCTTTAGTCCTGCTGTCATTTTTGCTGTGATTAAAATCCCAATGAGCTACATTATACGCAATTTTTATTTTCCAGGGCAGACCAAAATATCTTAATAAAAACAGCCTTGCATGGTGAGTCTGAGATGAGGTCAAGATTAAACAAATGGAGGAAAAAAGCCATAGGAACCAGGGTATTTAACTTAATGTAAAAATGACAAAGAAAATTACATCTGTGCAGGTCCAAGAATCAAACAGGCTTGGGTATGCATTGGAATCAACAGGAGGGGGAGATGGAAGCATGGGTAAAGATTAAAGAGTTCAATAAAGAGATTAGTCATTTTGGAATTGGGGTGCCATACAAATTAGAGACCAAGTGCCTTTTATCTGGGTTTGTTGTTGTGATCGATTAAAAAAAGTATACATTTTTGAGAAATAACTTTTTCAATAAGATTCACACTGTCACTTTACATTTAATTTCTTTACATACCTTATTTACAAATGCAGCTGTAGCTACAGGAAGCTCACACAATTCTGCAAGCAACTAGTATTGTAACAGGCAAACTCAGCCTAGCCTTCTGCAAGTTTCTCTCATAGCATCCTTGACTGAGATGAAGAAATGCAACCTGCCCTGCCATGCTGCAGACCCTGTGCATGGGGTGGTGTGTGCGGGACCCTTACAGGAGGAAGAATGCAGCCTTTCTGACAAAAAAAAAAAAAAAAAGTCTCCTTAAGCCTTATAACCTACAATAACCAAAATTTTAAGCATGTATTTATTTTTAACATTTTATTTATTTATTTTTAGAAAGGGGATGAAGGGAGGGAGGAAAACAGTGATGTGTGAAACATCAATTAGTAGCTTCTCACGCACACCCCAACCAGGGACCAGGCCTGCAACCTATGCATGTGCCCTGACCAGGAATCAAACTGGCGACCTTTAGCTTTGAAGGACAGTGCCCAACCAACTGAGCCACAACAGCCAGAGCCCAAAATTTTAAGTATTTAAACACCCACCCCAACTGCTACTCTTTACTGGAAAACCTTCTTGTCTCACGTCTTTCTGCATCAAGTTTCAATCTGACCCAGCTTTGCACGACTGTTCTACTTTGCCTAGGCCCCTCACATCAGTCAGCCTGGTTCTCCATGACCCTGCAAAGTGCCTTCTTCTCTCTGGCCAGCTGGTCTTCTCCCAGCGCCCATACACATTTCTGCCGCTGCTGATCTTCTCAGGTAAAACAGTTCCTCCCCTCCACCTGTAACGGTAAGCGGACATCCACCACAAAGGCCAGCCACTTTCCATGGTTTATCTCAATATATGCAACAACCTGCCATATAAGATTATTATTCCTGTTGAATAGATAAGGATACTGTGGCTCAGAAAGACTCAGGAACCTGACAAACCTCACAAGATGGGGAACCAGGATTTGAACCCAGGTCTGTGGCATGTCAGAGTCTGAGCACTTAATCACTGCCTCTCCTCCCATCTCCCTGGTACGACTTCTGGGTCCCACTCAAACCTCAGCCTGTTTTGGAAGCTCAGGCTTGCCAGCCAGGCCCACATTGCTCCCACCCACCCTATCGGTCAGAACCACAGAGCTCAGCACTGTGGTTATCTGATTGCTCTGAATTGTGAATTGTTATCTGATTGTGAATTGTTATCTGATTGCTTTGTTGTAACTGTTTCATCTCCCAACTGAATTTTCAATGCCTCAAAGGAAGAGGGGCCTCCCATAAGACCCCTTACACAACACACACACACACACACACACACACGCACACACCCCTCATAGTCGACTGGTGCACATTTAGCAAGGATCTTGGTGTGCTCCCTGAGGAGGGTCCTCTACCCCTCCCCGTGCTCCTCCCCTGAGAAGAGGAAATCGTAACCTGATTGGATTCGTTCCCAAGACTAATGAGTGGGGTCAGTGTGATTTACGTAATTAAAAATTTACATAAATCATTTAAGTGTGTACCCACCTTTCCATGAAGCTTGCCAGAGCACAGTGGTCAGTAGTTTAACTTGCAGTGCAACTATTCAAATCCCTATCACTAGTACTTACACTTCCAACACAGGCTCACCTTTACACTGTGAAGTCTTGTGGACCTCCAATGGGCCCAAAACAAGAGAAAAGCAAAGAGCAAGTTCCTAGCTGTAATGTGCATATTTCACTTGCTAAATGAAAGTTCCAAAAGTGAACTTCCGACACATCCCTCAAAAGAGAGGACCGCAGACATGGACTGTCCACAGCACGGCCTCCCAATCGCCGGACTGTCGCACTCACTATGAATGGACCACAAGTTCCCAAGACACTGTCCCCTCAGCTCTCTGGGGCGCCCAGGCTGCCAAAGGCCCCAGACATCAGATTATGAGTCAAATTATCCAGTGGTACCAGTATGTTACAATTATTGACATTTTTCTACTACGGCCATAAGGCCAAAAAATTGAGGAAGCAAGAATCTACATTAGCAACCTCTAACTGAATCAGTCATGACACTTTGCACTGAAGTGGCAGAGACACCAACTCACACAGGCTTGAACAGCAAGGAAGGAAATATATTGGCTCACATAACAGACCTCTCTGCACTCTTCTCAACTTTGTCCTCACCATGGGGCTGACTGTCCTCAGGCTGCCTTCCCTCAGGGGACCAGGGCAACTGCAGAAGTTTCCCTCTCTCCATCTGCCACCTCTAGATCCAGAAAAAGAGAGAAAGGGGCAGCTGTCACCCCCACTGGCTGGCTCCTGAGAGCAAACACATTTCTTTCTCAAAGTCCCAGGAAGACCTCTTTTCACTGAATGGAGCTGAATCATGTGCCCCTTCCTGAACCAGTCAGTCTGGCCAAAGGTGCGTGACTACCCCACTCACATCCTCGTAATGAAAACACCCATACTGATACAGTCTATGAATTGGGATGTGTGGCATGGCCAGCTCTCACCAATCCTGAACAGTGGTGTCCATGAAGTCGTGGGTGTGGTGTAATCACTTGCTTATTCACTAATACATATTCATTTAAACTTTACATATTAAAACTTTTTAAAGTTTGGTCTGACACCTAATTGTACTGTGTGACACCAGAGACACACGTACCACACTGTGGCAATACTGGCCATGGGAGAAGAAGAGGGAGAGAAAGTGAATGGTATAGGAGGGCGAGCCACAGGTGAACAGAGGGAGTACTTTGTTCTGGAGACGGTGAGTCCCCTGACTGGACATAGAAGAGGATTCACCGAGAAACAGTGGGAAATGAGAATGAAAAACAGGTGGACTGCAAATGACCTTAAGTTCCAGGCTGAGGAATTTGGGTATTATTGCATAGGTAAATTGGAGCCTTTTTGAACTTTTCATCATGAAATGATGAAAGAATTGCTTTAATAATATTAAACTGACAGGTCCATGAAAAATTTATTGGAGTGAAAGATTTTTGCAATAACAGAGAAATAAAGATAGCAAGATTTAAAGTAAGAAGAAGGGGAAACATAGGCAGGGAACATGTCAAAGAAGGAATTGACTAAAGAACTCAGATCTGCAGCATGAAAAGAATTGGTAGTCTAGAACGAGTCTGAGGTTATTAGGACAGGTTCTCTAATACAAGGCCCTGTCCAGCCTAGTCACTGAGTGTATGTGTTCAGTGGTGGTGGGAGGGAGCAGTATACCATGACTCAGATTTTCAGCTAACCCAGACATTCTCCCTGTCCAACAGGCTCTTGGCCTTTCCTAATACATCGCTGCACCAAGAGTGGAAAGCTTGACTGTAAAAGAACAATGATACCACTGAATAAGTAGATTCACCAAATTGGTCCTGGATGTCAGACCCCATAATCCATGCTGAACTTCCTTTTTCCTCCACCAAGATCAGGGCTGGACACCTCCCTTCCAATTAAAAAAAAACAAAACAAAACAAAAAAACCCTGTTCAACTTCTGACCCTGCCCTTTGTTGGTGTCACATCCGCCCTTCCTTTAGAAGTTCCGGCCCAGACCCCGCAGCAAGGAACTGGGACGGGTCTTTCATGTAGAGGACTATCAGAGTCCCATTTCTAGAGCCTAAAATCTTCCTGGTGCCTGTTGGCCATCTTAGAAGAGTGGGCCAAGGGAGCAGGTGCTAGACAGAGCTGCTGTAGGATCAGTGGGTCTCGACACAGAACAGCACTGGCAGCCTTCCCGCCCACTCACTATAGAATATCTTACGATAACTTCCACCCTGTGCCCGGGATTCTGGGACTCCCGTTTCAGAGTGTTGCTGGCTGCCAGCCACCATGATCCTCTGGAAACAGCTCTGAGCAGCTGCCTCCCAATGCGATGGGGAGCAAAAGCCCAAGTACATGTGGCTGCCACGCTGTTCCTGCAGCTGGGCTCTCAGAAGTCAGGAGCAGGCGGGTGGCTATGCCTGGGACAAGGCAGCAGAGCACCCCAAGCTCCCTGCAGGAGGTGATGTACTTGGGTGCCAGCTATTTTGTCTCTGCAGTGCTAAGAAATTTAGAACTGCCAGAGGGACAGGGAAAGTCAGTGCTTCACCAATGTCTGCTTATCTGGCTGGTGTCACTTCAGTAAAACTGAGTCCTGGCTTATAAGCATCTTGATTCTCTCTCCCCACCTTTCTTTTTAGACTATTTCCTGGGGTTATACATTAATAGAAAATACACCAATACGAATGGTACAGATGGCCAAGTCTAACTTCCTGTCTCCCCTTCTTCCTGCTGTGACCAGAAAGGAACCATGAGTGCAGACAGCAGCAGCGGCAGCAGCAGCGATGGTGTAACCCTGACTACTGTATTCGGTTTCCCGCGGGCCAGACAACACACCGGCACCTTAAAGTGCTTTTTCATTAAAACCAACACAACAGGCCTATGAATTACACACTGTTTTCACTCCTGTTTTATGGATAAGAACACAGAATTTATAGCATTAAATGCCTTTCATAATGTAACATAGCAAATAAGTGGCACAGACAAGGTGTGAACTCAGGTTTATCAGAGTCCAGAGCAAGGGCATTTACTGAGCGTGCCACTGAGACTAGCAGTAGGAACTTACGTCATGACACTCACTCTGCTTTTGCAATAGCCACATGTATGGATTTCCTATGTTAAATATATTAAACATACTAAAAAGCTCTCTCTCCTAAAAGGTAAGAGGAAGATTGTCATATACTGTTGGTGGAAGTGCAAACTGGGACAGCCACGTCAGAATACCAGTGGCATTATTTACTGATGAACACTTTCGTGTTCACGGCTCAGCAGTTCTCGCCCCGGGTGCGTGCCCAAGGAGGACGCGTGCACTTGCGCATCAGAAGGAACGTGCACCAATGTCCGCAGCAGCAGGACCTGCAACAGCCCCAAACTGCAAGTAACCCAAAACTCTTACCAACAGAAGTATGGATACACATTTTGGGTATATTTACACAAAAAATAGAGCAGCAAAAAGGAAGGAACCCAGTTACATATGACAGCATGAATGAATGCCATACGCAGGAAGCTAGACACAAAAAAAAACGCATGGTGTTTTATTTCATTTGAACTTCAAACACAGACAGAACTAAACTATAGTATTCAGAGGGTCCTATTTAGGGGTGAAATTGTGCAGCGAAGCACAGAAGTGATTACCAAAAATGTCAGAAAAGCGGGGTGGGGAAGGATAGGGAGAGGCGAGGGGGGTCCTGGGCGGCTGGCTGGAGAAGGCAGTTAGTTACCTGAGACTTGCTTTCCAGTAATGAGTTAGACCAGACTTCTTTGCACCTTCTCCATGAGGGTACAATGGTCTATGACAGGGAGGGCTTAAAGAGAAGTTTAACGGAGGAAGGGGCAAAATCCAACTTTGGCTTTCAAATTCAGGTTCAAATATCTTGGTAAGCAGCCCATTTTAAGACAGATTTTCATTGAAAGAATATGCAACCTCTGGAGTCACTTCTACCTTCTTTGCTGACCTGAAGCTTCCCCATTGCCACCCATTTTTAATCATTAATCATTAATGGTTGTCTAATCATTAATAGTTTTCTTGTTAAAGAAAGGTTCCTTGCTTACTGCTTCAGTGTTACTTCTCTAAGGAACTGACTAGTTTTCCTGGTCTGCTCTTACAGAGGTGATCATGAGCTTTTTGAGTCACCCCTGACTCAAGGACGCTTTTGTAACAGGAAACTGTAACATTGAGGTTTGTGTTAATGAACACATCCGAATAAATATTTGTCAGAACTGAAAACATGGGCAATATGATACTGGGAAAGATACTTGGACAGAGCTGGGGGTGGGGACGGGATGGGAGGAGGCGCTGGGTCCTGTCCCAACAGATGGCCAGCCCAGGCGCCTCAGGCTGGAACATGCAGTAGGTTGGAGCACAGCTTCTGTGGGTTTTAAACACCACGAGCTAAGTAGGCAGCATATCAAGATATTCAGTAGTGATGATCCTAAACTCTGAATTCTAAATGACATGGTTTTTTAAGCTAAGAGAATTCAGGACATGTTGAGGATTTTTTGAGTTCCAAGTTCAGCAACAGAGAAAAAGTAAGTGGTGGAAAGAAACCTGTTTCACATTCTGATTAGTGGCTGGCTATTTTGACTGTGATTTGCACTACCTTCCTGTGCAAGCAGTCACCTCCACAGTCACATGCCTAACACACTCAACTCCATTTCACTGTTCTCCTCCAGAAGGGATGGGAAAGAATGCAACTTCTGCAAAGGTGTATGTGGCCCTGTGTACCTCATTCTGTGCAACAGAAGTACAGGTAGTGACAGTGACTTACTGTCCTTTCCTGGCACTTGATCTAAGCTACCTAGACATAGAATTTCATTTAATCTTCACAATAACTCTATAAAGTTGCTTCTATTTTTTATCATATTTTATGAAAGAGAAAACTAAATAAGGCACTGAGAGGTTAAATAGTTTATTTTATCATAAGCCACACTACAATCCTTTTGGAAAGAATGCAGTGTGTGCAAATTAAAATTCATCTGTTTTTCTTTCTGCCCTCTGCTTCTCTAAATCTTACCCATCTTTCAAGACCCACCTAAAATTCTACTTCATTAAGCACTCAATAATACACTTCTTCTCTAAGTAATATGGTATCTGCTCAAACTGCACATCTTGACATCATTTGCAATCTGGCCTATGCTCTATTTCCCAAAAGCACTGGCACCTGCTGCTGCAAAGCCCCACCCGCCACCTGGCCTCACTTCACAAATGGCGGTGCTTGCAGACATAAGGTACAGACTGTTGAGTTGAATTGAGTCACATAATCAACGTATATTTTTGTTATTTTCTTAAGTACCAAGAGCAGGACTGCACACATACATAAAAATTTCACATGTGAGGAATCAAACAGTAATGTTTTTTCTCCATGTGCTTTTGAATTACAGTTGATGCTTGAGTGACACGGCTTTGAACAGCACCAGTCCACCTGTGTGCAGGTCTTTCTGATGAATATACAACTGGCCTCCCATATCCCCAGGTTTTACATCCAGGATTCGAACAACCGTGGATCAAAACCAGTACAGCAGAGACTGAAAGCACTGTGGATCGGAGGGCCAACTGTATGCGCTCCTGTACACCACTTTATATAAAGGACCTGAGTGTCATGGAGTTTGTCATCCAAAAGGAGTCCCGGAACCAATCCCCCATGGACATAAGGGACAACTGCAATTAAGTTTTAGAGGAGTCAAAATTACATGCAAATTTTCAACTATGCAAAGAATCAGAGCCCCTGACCCCGCATTGTTCAAGGGCCAACCATATTTAGATTTTTACAGCAAGAGACTTAATTACAAAACTCAAAATTAGTTTTAACCCTGGACTTAAAGCTTCTGGCAGGAAAAGGGGAGCAATGAATTGAAGAGCATTAACTGGAAGTAGAAATGTTGATTCCCAGTATTAGATCTACCTTGGACAAGTCTTAAAGCTTCCCTGGGTTGAAGAGAAGGGAGAAGCAAAGAGACTATAAAGTCCTTCTCCTTCCCTTTGATTTTAAGTATAAGATTACATTTAGTTCTCAAAATTTTTATTATTCAATTACATATGTCTTAGGTGACATAATACTATATAACTTAGTATATGTTAGGCTTTTCATATTTGTTGTCGCTGTCACTCACTGTGTGCATGTGTGTTTGTGTGTTCCCTTAGACATGCATAGGAAGAAATAAGATGTGTCAGACCTGAAGGTAAATTTGTTACTGAAATTCAGGCACCAAAATTTTACTCTGAGCTTTCTGAGAGTCAAAACCAAGATGTAAATATATTAAGTCATAACTGTTTAGAATTGTTATTTGCACTTAAAAGGTATTAACACACAGCATTTGCTTCTTACATAGGAGCTGGTCCTGTAAGATGTGCTTTTCCAACTTGCAATCTTTCCCAGCCACATGCTTGAGCTTGTTTAAATTGGGAACCTGGACCATCCAACACTCACCTCCAGTGCAGGTCCAAGTCTGCAACAGGCATCAGCAGGAGAAGTGGAGCCGTGTCAGAGGTTTTGAAACTGTGAAAAACTGGCATCTGCACAGTACCCTGGTCATAGTTTACCCATGGAAGGTCATCCAACAACTTACATAAAGAGAAAATATGAATGTGTATGTATATAATATAACTATTTCAAAATCAATATGCTTTTACTATTAGCTTTTAAAATGTTTGCATAAAAGGTTTCTTTACCAACCCAGCTCTTCTGAGGGTTTTTGTGGGCAGAAGTGACTGGAGACACAATCTTTGCAATATTTCATTTCGTTATCTCTTATTATTACATGGTGGCCCAGAGCATGGCATGAATAAAGCTGTCTTGTCATCAAAATGCATTCATTCATTTAACAAGTTCCTGAAAATAATGGAACGGTTGCTAAGCAATGGAGAAATTATACATTCCCAGGGATCTGTGCAGATTCTAAAAGCAGAAGTAGTTCTGGGAACTGGTATTAGTGTCTTTGGAGCCCAACTAAACAGAAAACTTAGAAAATGACATGCTCTATCTACCTAATAGCCAAGAGGCAATACCTTTTTATTTTTCCTTCTTTCTGACCCAGGTTTCCAAAGTAATGATATAAGCAGAAAATTTCCTATCCAACAGTGAACTTTGTCCATTTCTGTATTACAGAGAGCTGGTGAGTTTGTATCACATTTATTTTAAAAGAACTATGGCATGAGAGAATATAGTCTTTAATTAGGTAGTAAGTTTATCTTAGATATATTAATCCTACTTTAGTTGCAGATATCCCCGCTTAACGCAGAAAATTTAAATAACAAACAGACACACTTAAAAAACACAAAGTTAAATTCTGAGAAATAAATAAATAATCCACAATCCATCCCTCCTCAAATAACCGATGTTAATGTTTTGGGATCTGTTTATCTGTCACTTTTACAGGCATAGGTAAAGTTATCTATTATTATTTAGCATTACACACACGCACTATATACACATATACACTCATTCTAAATGCTATGAATACAGCGTTTTTAAAATAATTATTCAGGTTGGTTCTAGTCGTTCACTATTACACATAGCTCTTAATTGTTCTAGACAAATATTTTTACAAGTAAGTATTTTCAGGAAACACGTCTGGAATGCCAGTGACACTGGGGACAGTGCTGTTCCTGTGGAGCAGGCTCTGAGTCAGGTCAAATAAGACAAATGTTCGGATGGGGTTTCCAGAGAGCGCCCGAGGAGGTCAAATGAGGAGCCTCCAGGGTGGGCTCTTTGGACAGCTCCAGGCCCACTCTGCGCCCTCCAGTGGCTGCTGGCCTGTTGGTTTTTCCGCACCTGTGGCTGTGTGACTGCTGGTTTTATGGTTACTTACTGTAGATACCAGCAGAGAGGGTGGGAAAAGTGTGAGGTTAAACTCCACAACGTTTGCTGTTCTTACTGAGATTCAGCCGTTTTCCCTAAATAGACCTTCACTGTATTGTTCCAAGTCTTAAGTTTCCAGAATTCCCCAGAGAAGCGGAGCAGCAGGATATATGTGGATATACATGAGGGGACTTATCACAGGGATTGACCCATGTGATTAGCAGGCCAAGAGGCCCCAAGATACGCTGTCTGGAAGCAAGAGAACCAGGGAAGCCAGTGGCGTAATTAAGTCAGAGTCTGAAGGTCTCTGTTGCCAGCTTCCAGGGGAAAGAGGAAATGGGTAGAGAGTTTCTTTGGGGGATGATGAAAACATTCTAAAATTAGATAATAGTGATGATTCCAAACTCGGTGAATATATTAAAACCCACTGAGTTATACACTTTAAAAATATGGGTTTTTTGATACCTGAATTATATTTCAATAAAGCTGTTTTAAAAAGTAATGCCTAAATTTGACTTTAAAATCAGACTGCATAGAAGTATACACAATGAAAATTCCCTGCATCGCCCCAAGCTGGTACTGCCCCCTCCCCCACCCCCGCCCCCTCCCCAGGAGCACACTCACCACGTGCGTGCATGTCGTTCGATGCGTATTCTCTGCACAGCCAGGCATATAAAATGGCACAGATATATTTCTGAACACGTTTCTTATTTTGTAAGATACATTTTTAAAACAATTGTTGGATCAACATTATTGTACATTTTAATTATCTATGTACCTATTTATCATCAATATATAGTCTAATTACCTTACAGAAATATTTTATCAACTTCCTTTAATTTTAGCCATATTTGACAGTTCACACTTCATTATACCTTCTACAGTCCTAAATATTATCCTTCATTTTACCCTGTGGCAGTCTAGTATGTGAAACACTTAAATATTTCAATCTGCACTTCTTTATGCAATGTTAGGAATCCCTGGTCATGTTCTTTGCCTGTTTTTCTTTTGGAGTGATTGCTGTTTTGAGATTCATTATTTCATTAGAAATTTTTTAAAATACAGAATAATGCAAAGGATAATTATAAGCATTCATCTATCTTCCATAAAAATGCTAATGTTTTTATCATACTTGCTTTATAAAGAAAACTCTAAAAATAAAGGTGATTTCTCCCCTGTTCTCATCATACTACACTCCTATTCTCATTCCCTGGAGGTAACTCCTATCATGAAATTGGCATGTATCCAGGCCATTTTATACTTTAATTTTATGCCTTAATTCACAATATATATATATTTCTACATAAAGCAATTATTCTGTATGTAGCATTTGGCAATTTGCTTTTTTAAAAAATCCACACTCATCTGCCGATACTAATCAAATTGATCTATTTCTTCTTTTTTACTGCATCATAGTGTGGGATTTTACTTACATACGACAGTTAATTTCTCCTTTCTCCTAGTGAAGGGCATTTGGATTGTTGTCAGTTTTTGCTGAAAGAAGTGACCCTCTAATGAACAGACCTGCACTTGGGCCTCCTGGTGCCCATGTGTGAGGACGTCTCTACAACATATGCTCAGGGGTGAGGGGGCTGCTTACAGCCTTTACTTATCTTCAGTTATTTCAGTAGCTGTTGCCAAACTGCTTGCACAACTTGACACTCCCATTTGGACCAGCACAGCCCCGACCTTGGAATGTGCATTCTGTTGGGCGTCCAGAGCAGGACCGGAGGACGCTGAGTTCCGGCTCTTTACCCCTGGACCACCTCTGCCATTGTCAGAATTTTTAACCACCTCATTGTTTAATTCTTTTCTTCTCCTTAACAGTAAGACTGAGGACATCTTCATACACTTACCAGTGAATTTTATTGATTTTAAAACATAACTCCCATTTTTAAACTCCCAAATCATATGCCTTTATGATTTGACACTATTGTAAATGAGCCAGATAAATGGATTCAACCGTAGAAAAAATATTTTGTAATAGGCATATGAAATCATCTGTCATAAACCACATGTAATTATTTATATCCGGTCTTTTGAAATAGTAATATTGCATAAAAATAAACAACAAAAGTTTCTGATTAAAAAGACAACTTACAACTTTGATTTCTAAAAAGAGTGGCCTACACTTTGGGTTTCTTTTTGATTGAGAGGATATGTTTTAAAATCAAAGAAATCAGTCTACTTAATTCTGAAAATGTCATTCCAAAGGACGTTCCACCTTGAAAATGCTTGCATTGTCTAAAGTTGGTGGGGGTCCTGGGTAACAGTGGCAGTCAGGGACACGCAGTACAGTGATGGGACATTACCATGTGGGCCCCTAGCCCTTGCATCTCTGAAAGGGAATAGAGAGAAGGATTTTCAAATACAATCTCTCAAATTTGAGTTTAGCCTCGAAAAAATTTTCCTCATTTGAACACTGATCAGAATTCTGTCTGAAGCCACTTAACTGGCATTCAGAAAGGACCTTTAATTTCAACTTATTTCAAATAAATGGGCTAATCAATGAGTGGAAATCAGTGCGTATCCCAGGATCCTATTCATGCCTTAGCAATTGTGACTGAGTCAAGGTTTATTGCAATTTCTATGACAGTATGAAACTGATGGATTATAGCAATTATAAAACAGTGATCACAAAACATAGCAGTGTTTTTAAATAAATACTTAGAATTTTAAAGAATTCCTCGGTGTGGCTTCTTCCTGGCTATTCCATTCTCACAGGGGATGTATACAGCCCCTGCAGTTTTTCAGATTAGACCCACATTAAGGCTATAGTACAATTTCCTAAGAGTCTATAGACACTTGTATTGGGCTCTTACATGTGGCTATTCCATTACAGAATAGTAAATGCTCTTTAAATGTCTTCAATCACCACTCTCAGACCTTTGAGGGCACTATCTTCTGCTTCTTCTTGCTTAAAGATCTGCTCACAGGAAGCTCTGCTGACACATTGCCTCACCCTAAACTGTTTCACCCTAAACTGTCAGCTGTCTGCTTCAAATGCTGAACTCGAAGAGGACAGATCTCACTGCTGCTGGTGTTCCCCAAAGAAGCCCAGTTCATCCTGGCTCACCACCAACCCAACCAGAGGCTCACTGGTTGTCTGCCCCCCTCCTCACCTGGATGTGATCTGAGTGTCCAATTTTTACACTTTGACCTGCCCAGGAGACCTACTTACTCCGCAGGCTGCAGCCAACAGTCAGGGACATCGTTACAGTTAAGGCGGCCAAACTCCCCTGCCAATGTGCCTCTGGAATCCTGCTGGATGCTGTTGGAACCACCCGTCTCCTCAGAGTCCCTTACTGACTCTGTGGACCCATTTCTCAGCTTCTGCGCTCTTGGCTCCTTGTGGCTCATACCTTCTGGAAACCTTCCTCAGAGAACTACTTGTTCAACCAGACACCAAGAGCCTAAAATCCAGGGAGTTAACCTGTTCCTGGAGTGAACCTTAGCCAATGACTAACTATTGCAAGACAAAGAAAACCCAGCTCATGAGGGGAAAGAATCTCCTCCAGATGTCCTGGGGGCTCAGGCAAGGCTAGCACTTAGCCTGGAATGCCCCTGTGCTTAGGGAGAGGGACAGCGTAAAAGTCAGTAAAGTAAGGAGGGCCCGGTTGGGTAAGAATGTATAGACCACACGGGCAGTCTGTTAGATCATAGTCTGAGTGTGACAGAAAGCCACTAACAGGTTTTGAGGGAGGGGAGGTGTGGTTTATATTTTAGAGCGATCAGTCATTCAGACACCTGGATGGAGACTAGCTTGTAGACAGCAATAAAGAAGCACAGGGCCCAGTTAGGGGTTCCCTATGGTGACTGAGCCACCTGTCCTGAGCAGGGACACTGTTGGCGTGAGCACAGCAGTGTGAACCTACAGGAGTACAGCTATGGGGTGGGGGTGAGGGTCCAAGAAAGTTAGGTTATCAGGTAAGATACAGGCCACCCAGTTAAATTTGAGTTTCAGATAAACAACGAATAGTTTTTTGGCACAAGTATGTCCCAAATTTTGCATGGAAGGAGATGACATAGGACATTCTTGTGCCAAAAAAGCACATTCTTGTGCTTATCTGAAATTCAAATTTAACTGGGTACCTTGCTGTTGTTTCTTCCCATGCCTGGTGCCTGACAAATAAGGGTTTCTAAATAAAGAGACTGAGTTAGCTACCAAGAAAACAGTCAGAATCTCCATACTCTCTTCCACGATGGCTGCACCAATCCGCATCCCTGCCAACAGTGCACAGGGGTTGCCTTTACTCCACATTCTTGCCAGTGCATGTTATTTGTTGACTTTCTTATAACAGTCATTCTAATTGGTACAGCCGCTATGGAAAATAGTGTAAAGATTCCCCTTAAAACCAAAAATAGATCTACCATATGACCCAGCAATTCCATTTCTAGCTATTTATCCAAAGAAAACAAAAACTCTAATTCAAAAAGATATATATTTTTTTCATTGCAGCATTATTTATAATAGCTAAGATATAAAAATAACCTAGGTATCCATGAAAAGATAAATATGTGATATATATACATATATGTATATAATTTACACAGCTATAAAAAGAATGAAATCTTGTCATTTGTGACAACATTGGTGACCTAGAAGTATTATGCTAAGTGAAGTAAGTCAGACAGAGAAAGCAATTACCAAATAGTTTCACTTACATGTGGAATCTAAAAAAAGCAAAACAAAATGAACAGAGACCAAAGGGATGGTTACCAGCAAGGAGGGTGTGGAGGAACTTCTGACCAAGGTGGAGGTGTAAGTACATACACTTTGCCTCCTCACACAACCAAAAGAAGGACAACAAATTTAAAAACAAAAAACAACCAGAACTGCCAGAAAACCGAACTGTATGGAAGTCCAACAACCAAGGAGTTAAAGAAGACACGTTCACCCACACTGGTAGAAGGGGCAGAGATGGGCAGCTGGGACGGAGAGACCTCGCAGCAAGGTGGCAGCTGGAGGACCAGGTGGTCCCACATTCACATGCAGATAAACCAGGAGGAACAACTGGAGAGCAAGACAGACCCCAAAACCCAGGATTCTAGTCCAGGGAAATAAAGACTCAAACCTCTGACTGAAAACACCTGTGGGGATTGAGGCGGCCGTGGGAGAAACTTCCAGCCTCAGAGGAGAGCTTGCTGGAGAGACCACAGGGTCCTAGAATATACACAAACCCACCCACCTGAGAATCAGCACCAGAAGGGCCCAATTTGCTTGTGGGTAGTGGGGGAAGTGAGTGAAAGCTGGCAGAGAGTCTGCTCTGGGCACTGTTCCCTCTCAGACTCCTCCCCCACATACAGCATCACAACTCAGCATTGTAGGTTGCCCCACCCTGGTGAACACCTAAGGCTCTGCCCCTTACTATGTAACAGGCACAACAAGACAAAAAAAAAAAAATAGCCCAAATGAAACAATACATCAAAGCTCCAGGAAAAAATACAACTAAGCAATGAAGAGATAACCAACCTATCAGATGCATAGTTCAAAACACTGGTAATCAGGATGCTCACAGAACTGGCTCAGTATGGATATAAAATAGAGGAAAAAGTGAAGGCTCTGCTAGGTGAAATAAAGAGAAAGATAGGGAACCAAAAGTGAAGAGAAGGAAACTGGGACTCAAATCAATGGTTTGGAACAAAAGGAAGAAATATACATTCAACCAGAACAGAATGAAGAAACAAGAATTCAAAAAAAAAAAAAAAATGAGAAGAGGCTAAGGAACCTCCAGGAAAACTTTAAATGTTCCAACATCTGAATCATAGGGGTGCCAGAAGGAGAAGAGAAAAAACAAGAAGTTGAAAACTTATTTGAAAAAATAATGAGGGAGAACTTCCCCAATCTGGCTAAGAAAACAGACTCCCAGGAAGTCCAGGAAGCTCAGAGAGTCCCAAAGAAGTTGGATGCAAGAAGTACACACCAAGGTACATCATAATTACATTACCCAAGATTAAAGATAAGGAGAGAATCTTAAAAGTAGCAAGAGAAAAGGAGACAGTTACCTACAAAGGAGTTCCCATAAGACTATCAGCTGATTTCTCAAAAGAAACCTTACAGGCAAGAAGGGGCTGGAAAGAAGTATTCCAAGTCATGAAAGGCAAGGACCTACATCCAAGATTACTCTATCCAGCAAAGTTTTCATTTAGAATGGAAGGGCAGACAAAGTGCTTCCCAGATAAGATTAAGTTAAAGGAGTTCATCATAATCAAGCCCTTATTATATGAAATGTTAAAGGGACTTATTTAAGAAAAAGAAGATAAAAAATATGATCACTAAAATGACAACAAAGTCACAACTATCAACAACCAAACCTAAAAAAACAAAAACAAAAATGAACTGAGCAAACAACTAGAATAGGAACAGAATCACAGAGATGGAAATCACATGGAGGGTTATCAGTAGGGAGGTGGAGGGGGCAGAATGGGGGAAAAGGTATAGAAAATAAGAAGCATAAATGGTAGGTACAAAATAGACAGGGAGAGGTTAAGAACAGTATAGGAAATGGAGAAGCCAAAGAACTTATACGTACGACCCATGGACATGAACTAAAGGGGGGGATGCTGGTGGGAGGGGTGATGCAGGGTGGAAGGGAATAAAGTAGGGAGGGAAATGGGACAAATGCAATGGTAAAATCAATATAATATATTTTTTTTAAAAGAGGGAGTGGAGGGATGGGGGAAGATGAAGAGGAATATAGTAAATAGCATTGTGTTAAGTTTATACAGTGATTACTAGAATTAATAAGTATAAGGTATAAAATGTGAAATCACTATACTGTACAACTGAAACTAATATAACTAATAAGATATTGTATACCAACTATAGTTAAATTTTTAAAAAGTTGAAAAAATAGTTTGTGCAGAAATCTCTCAGGCCTCAGGAACTTTTGTTGGGGGGGGCGGGGGGTTTGTTGGCTAAATTCAGAAGGAAAGCAACATGTCACTGAAGTCAGAGATGGTTCTGTTTCCAGGCTCTGCTCTTGCGCTGTGCTCATACTGCTTTATGGGAAGACACAGGCCACTAAATGGGGAAAAAAAACATATGATGCAGATTCTCTACCATCCAAATACGTCTAGACCCTGAGTTTCTACCCAATGGAAAGTTCCACCACATGCTCTTTCTCCCACAAAACTGCATTCAGCTGGAAGTAAGGGTAGTCCTTCAAAAGCGACATATAACAAAGATAAGAAGCAGAACACTGAGTCACACACTGCTGTGACTGGCCAGCATGCATGAACCTTAGATTGTGCCTGACAGTGCCCAGGGGTCCTGAGAAGAATTGCTGACCTTGCCCCGGAGCTCGCGAAGCCTCTTTGAGGCTGAGCAGCATTCTGGTCACAGAGGTTGGGTTCTCGGGTCTGCCAAACTTGGCTATGAAAAATTTTGGCCACTGAGAACCTATGTGAACATAAATTAAGCTTAGTTTTCTCATTTGGAAAAAAAAATAGAAATACCCTATAACATAGGGATTAGATGAGATATTGTGTGAGAAAGCATTTAGCATAGTGCTAGATTCATAGCAAAAATCTCAAAAAAAAGTTCATTACTATAGCTATTATTAGAGTTCGCAAAATGTGGACATTCCCTGACATATTACTTTAAGTCCCAAATATTGACACATGTGCCTTAGGGGGCATTCCCCAGAAGCAGACCCAACAAGGGGCATTTGTGTGGAGTGGTTTAATAGTAAATGTTCTTGGGCAAGTGGGAAATGGGAAGGAACAAGGTCAGGCTAGGGCATGAAATCAAGCAAAGTCACTTGGAGGGCTGCTTTGGCTCAGTCCCACAGGAGAGCTCCAAAGACAGTCCAGGTCACACCTCACACTTGTCCCTCTAAGGGGATGAGGGGGCTATGCAGATAGTCATTGGTTAAGGGATACCCGCAGGCATGTGTCCACAGGTCCCTGCAGGGAGAGTGAGTTAATGCAGCAACAGGGCAGCCCTTCGACTAAGATTCAGGTGCTGTTTGGCGTGAAACACACCGGAAACTAACATGCAGAGAAAAGGTCAAGGGATCTGCAGAGATGCGGCCGAAGGGCTGTCAGTGCTCTGCATGCATTCAGCTTGAAGCAAAAACCCTATATGGGAGAAGTTACAAAAATCTGTGGTTCTCATACATGTTACCATGGTACGACTCCCGAAAAAAAAATGAGAAGGCACAGATATTTTCTGAGATGTAAGCTGTGGAGAGCTGTTTTCAAACTTTGCTTAACAAATAGTGGTTATTAAAAACTAAGTATTAATGCAAACATATTTAGTGTTTATCCACCCGGAGTCCAGGATGGTTGGCTCACATAGTTTCCCCTTTTACTCTAATTCAACTACTAACTAATAGTACATAGAAAACCATCCTGTTATTGATACCCCCAAAATAATGACAACTTCAATAAGAGAAAGGTAAACATATCAGTAAAGGACAAACACAAACAGAAGATTCATACGAAAAAAGTAAAACTGAACAATAAACATAAAATCATAGCTGAAACTCACCAGTAGCCAAAAAAAATTATTTTAAACTATGAGATACTAGTTTTCACCTACTAGAATCTGGTAAAAAATGTAAGTAATAATATTTAAAATTGCCAAGAATGTAGGGAAAATGAGCACTCTTACACAATGTTATTTTAAGTGTAAGTTATTAACTTTCCTGAGAAACAATTTGACAAGATATATCAAAATGCATAAAAATGCAGACCTGGTGACAAAGCACTGAAAGTTAAAATTAAACTTTAAGCAGTTTTTACTTAGGAAATAATGTGTATAAAAATTAAATAATATTGATTGAGCATGGGCTGCAAACCAAAGCATCGCAGGTTCCATTCCCAGTCAGGGCACATGCCTGGGTTGCAGGCCACGGCCCCCAGCAACTGCACATTGATGTTACTCTCTCTCTCTTTCTCCCTCCCTTCCCTCTCTAAAAATAAATAAATAAAATCTTTTAAAAAAATTAAATAATATTTACTGTAATTCAACTTATATGTAAAAATTGGAAATACTATAAATGTTTACCAACAGAGAATTCAATTAAATGAATGGAGGCATACAAAGTACCAAAACTAACTATGTAGCCATTTGTAAATGTTGTAAAAGTATATTTAATCAACAGAGTTAAGTTTTTAATTATGTGTCATTAAACCAAAGAAGAATCATTGTAAAATGTGAATGGTGTGAGTCTAAACAGAAACAAGCCTTTCAGACTTGTTTCTGTTTAGAATGATCAAAGATAACTGTTATTAACCTAACTGTTAATAACAGTTATCTTCTTATCTTTAGGTATGGAAGATGACGTTTAATTTCTTCTTTCTGCTTATCTGTAATTTTCTAATTTTCTACAGTAAACATGCATTACTTGAATAATCAAAAATGTTACAAAATAACAAGATATTTCCTCTCTGTACTTAGTTAGAAATGAAGTGCTCTCAGAGCCTGGGCAGCAATGCATATTTTCCATTGTGTTAATTTCCTGTCCCATTCAGCATATGTAATAAACAGTCTGCCATCCCTCCAGCTGGCTGAAGGGGAGCCAAGTGCTTCACAACAAACCAGACAACGGAAAGCATCCATCCCCGGCTTTGACCTGGGCCCGCTAACCACGGCCTCGGGGCTGAATCCATCAGGCTTTCTGTTCGGAAAAAAGTCTGCAGTGGAGTCACATTAAGGATCTATATGAGCTAAAGTAGTCCCCAGAAAGGCATCCCTTCCTAGTAGCTTCTACCTCACTGAATTTAAAAGGTTATCAATCACTTCACAATTGAGAAAACCTATAAATGTCCTGTTTGCCATAGATGCTCAAGAAATGTTTGGACTACAACTTAATGACCTTCATTTTAGGAGTGGCAGAACCAAATTTGAAAAGCTAGAAAGATGCAATATTTTGAATGACACCAGGACACCATCAAGTTGTCATATAAGTAATGATTTTCTTTGTTTCTAAACCCAAAAGTTGTAAGGCAGCTCCTCACTGCTAAACTGCTAGCCACTGCTGCTGCCCACCTCAGCTCAGACGACTCAGTGCTTAGAGAAGCTGTCGGCTGAGCAGCAGGGGAAGAAACAGGGCAGTGAGAATCAGAAACAGCTGCGAGGCACATCCCAGGGGCAGGGTCTGAAATGACCCATGCAATCAACTGCTCACCCAAAGTGTCCATCTTCTCATCCCTATCGCCACCCATGTGGAGTGGACACCTAACCACCTCAGAGTCCTCTCTTTCTGTTATCCTTCTCTTTGGGAAATAAAAAGAGGTGGCCTTTTATTCATTTCCCAGCCAGGGTCTTCGCATATTTTACATCTAGAATGGATTAGAACTATATTTTGTTCACTGCCTTGGTAGTGAATTTTTTTAAAAATTTCATGTGCAGTCCACGTGTAAATACAAGAATTTCTTCAAAAAGCATTTTGGTTACTTAACAAACTACAATGAAACCCATTACAGAAAAATCTGTACTCCTCCACAGTGGTTTAACTAATAAGTACCATCATGGAAATACTTCCATAAATGGAGCATTGCCTTGCAGCCCCCTTTTTCCATGACAATGACCTGTAGGAGGGTGACATCCCATTAGCTTGTAATCTGTGTGGATGGCTAAATATGAATTTTGAGGTTTCAGTGATAAATTTCCAGATGGAAAAGCAAATGAGGATAGACCGTATCAAGATCCAGAGTGCAACCGAGCTGCGACCCTGTGCCAGAAATCTGGACTGGCAGGCTGAAGTGATGCTGTGAACGCATATTCAGAATTAAATAACGAGCATATTCCATCCCAACAATATGAGTAGGGAAATCGGATGACTCAGGGACCCACCACCCACACCATTACATGACAGAGTAGTTGGAGAGTTTCCAAAAGCATAAAAGATTTTTGAAAGTGCAGGAAGTCAATCAAGTATGGATACTATGTAACTTTGGTCTCAATTTCATTTAAAATGTGGCAGTACAACATTGTGTCCTCTTTCCTCTTCCCTCTGCTTTCCTCCCCTGCTTCAAGATGCCTGGGAGAGTCTGAACAGAAATCCTAAGGGCCCAGGTGAGGAAGCAGCCTGGGCTGCAGAGATGGTTCAAAGATAGAGCCAAGCACACACCTGCCCTAAGAAATTTCAGTCATTCCTCTGCTTCAGTCCACCATTGCACTGGTTCCTGTGAGTGTGCTACCCTCTGTGGCTGGGTTGGTTTTTCTTGCATTAAGAGGTCTCTAAGTTAAGGTCTCTCATTCCATAATACATCCTGTTAGCACATAAAACATTATCACAGAATAAGTAGAAACTCCGTAAACATCAATCCCTTTGACTTAAAACAATTCCCTGTCCCTCAATCTCAGGTATCAACCCTTGCCACCTAATATGATCAAGAGTCAAGTGCTCTGTCCATCTTTAAGGCACCAAATCACTTGACCCCAGTCAGGCCCAGGTCCCAGTCGTCCCATGTTCTCTAGAAACAAGATCAGAGGCCTGCTCTCCCTTTTTTCCTGCCACAGGGGGCTCAGGCACGGCTGCTGCGTGGCCAAGCCTCCACGATGTAGAGGAGTCTGCCTGAGGAGCCCTGCAGAAAGGTGGCTCCCTTCATCACCTCTCCCAGGAAATGTCCCTCTCAACCCCCATCACAGAAGTCCCTGCCTTGTACATAACTCATTTCGCTGATGCGGACATCCAGAAACTTCCTCTGCCCTGGAGACAGGGAATAGAGTCTGTGTGGACGGTGGTGGGTGCTTCTTCACCTGACGATCACGTACTCAGTCCGCTTGTTCTGGATAGAACTCTTTTTCCCCCAAACTGTTTGACTTGAAGTTTTTTGTATCCAGGATTTGTACTCTCAGTGACAGAGAAAAATGAATACCACAATTAAGAAACTGAGATTTCACTAACAGGGAAACAATTCACTCTTCTATGTCAATGTAGGGGAGCACAGGAAAAAGAGGGATGGCACTAGTTAGCAAAATTACATTATAATTCCTTACATTGTATTAGTCTTAACACATCTTTTTAGACTTATATGTAAATACTGCATGTTTGCTGGGGCGTTTGGTAATGTTTTTTAATGTTCAGTTGTTCATTACTAGTACGTGGTTATACAATTCAGTTTTATACACTGACCTTGTATCCTATAAACTCATTCACATATTAGCTCTAAGAGTATTTTTGTAGATTTCTCGGTATTACCTAGATATATGTATATACATATACATATGCAATATATTTATGTCATCTGTGTATTTGTCATCCGTGAAACAATTTTATTTCCTGCCTTCCTTCAAGATGTCTTTTATTACACTGACTAGAACTTCTAGTACCACGTTAGATAGAAGTGGCAAGAGAAAAAACATACCTGCCTTGTTTCTGATACTTAGAGGGAAAGCATTCAATCTTGCACCAATAGATATAATAGCATCTGTCTGCACCTATAGATATAATAATATCTTTAGGTTTTGGTAGATGCAATTCATTAGCTCAAGAAAATTCCTTTCTAGTCCTAATTTATTGAGAATTTTTATCAGAATTTGATACTGAAATTTGTCAAATATGTTTTCTGTATCTGTTTTGGTAATTAGAAGCTTTTTATTTGTTGATTGATGAATTATACAGGGAGGGCAAAAATATGTTTACAGTTGTGAGAATCTGATACACAGTTTATTCTTGTATTATTATTTATTATTGTATTGTTTTCTTTTTTGCTTGTTTTATTTATTTTTAAGCTTTTTTTTATTGTTGTTCAAGTACAGTTTTCTGCCTTTTCCCCCAACCCCTCCCCATCTCCCTCTCCTGTTTCCATCCTCCCTCGTTATAGTCCATGTGTCCTTTATAATTATCCCTGCAAACCCTTCACCCTTTCCCCCTATAATCACCTCCCCTCTCCCCTCTGGTCACTGTCAGCCTGTTCTCAATTTCAGTGTCTTTGGTTATATTTTGCTTGCCTGTTCATTTTGTTGATTAGGTTCCTGTTATAGGTGAGATCATATGGTATTTGTCTTTCACCACCTGGCTTATTTCACTTAGGATAATGCTCTCCAGGTCCATCCATGCTGTCACAAAGGGTAGGAGCTCCTTCTTTCTTTTAATTATTATATTTTTTTCCATACAAACAACTGTAAACCTATTTTTACCCCACCCTGTATGTATTGAATTTTTGAAGTTGATATAACCTTGTACTCTTGGTAAAAACCCATCTGGCCTTTGGTTCTTTTTTTTTTTTTTTCATTCTGAAACTGTCTCTTAATTGGTCTTTACATGAGTTACATTTTATAAAATTATTGATATAATTGGATTTAGGCCAGTCATTTATTGCTTTCTGTTTGTTCCCTCTGCCATTAATTTCCTGAACTCTTTTGGATTATCTGAATAGGCCTGTATTTCATATTAATTAATTTATTGTTTTTAACTATATATTTTTGCATTGTGTCATTTTAGTATGTTGTTCACTGATTAAATATGTACACCTAAATTTTCAAAATTCTACTGAGGGCTAATATTTTACCACTTCAGGTAAAATGTGAAAGCTTTCTGACCTTATCATCCCCTTTGCTGTGGCTGTCAGACATACATCAGGCACTATGCTAAGTGAAATGAGTTGTATAGAGAAAGAGAAACATCATATGGTATGACTTCTATGTAGAGTCTAAAAAACAAAATAAACAAAAACAAAACAAAACAGAAACCAACTCAAGCTAGAACAACCTGATGGTTGCTGAGACGAGAGGGAGGGAAGGGGTTGGCAAAGAAGGTGAAGGGGGTTATGAAGTGCGAAGTGGTGGTTATAAAAATAGTCACCGGAATGTAAAAATACAGCACAAGGAATATCATCAATAACACTGCAGTAAGTATGTGTGCTGCCGGTGGGAACTAACCTTGTGGTGGTCCCTTCGGAAGGTATATAATTCAATGACCATGTTGTACACCTGCAACTAGTCATATAAACCATGTGCAAATTATAATTTAAAAATAAAATTTAGAAAACCCACTAGATGTTTTATTTTGAATTTTCAATAGTAATATCACCTTAAATAATTTAAGAGGGGAAAGTAGTCTTTTCTATTTACCTAATATTTACTATTTCTGTTGCTGGTCTTCATTCCTAAAGTTCTGAACTCTCCTCTGGTATCATATTCCTGCAGCCTGAAGATCTTCCTTAGGTGTTTCTTAAAGAAAGGTGCTGGCAACTAATTCTCTTATTTTTCTTCCATCTGATAATGTCTTTGGTTTACATTTATTCCTGATGGATATTTTTATTGTCTATAGAATTTGCACCTATGGTTCTTTTCTTTTAATAATTAAGATATTGTTCCACTGTCTTCTTGCCTCCATGGTTTCTCATGAGAAATGTGCAGTCAACGGCATAACTGTTTTAGTTCTGATGAAGAACAGCTAGTCTTTTTGTCTCACATCTGCCCGTGCTTTTGGAATCATACCTAGGATGGCTCTGCCTGAGACCAGAAAGATTTATTATTGTACTTCCTTCAAATTTAGCTCTATAATCCATTTTGAGTTTACTTTGCATATGCTATGAGGAACAGGTCCAACTCTATTCGTCTGCATGAAGCTATTCAGTTTTCCCAGCACCACTGGTCGAATAGACATTCTTTCCCCACTGAAGTCTCTTGGTACCTTGAGAAAAACCAATTAACCAGCAATGTGGGGTCAGCCAAGTTTTCACAGTGGCGTTCTTTAGGGTCACCTCCGTCGGAAATGGGACTGGCAGTGGCATGAGGACATGTGGGGGATATTTTCTAAAATTTTACAAGTTTTCACCATTTTAAACATTTACAATGATCTTATAATTTTGAAATTTAGTTTTTAAAAACACTATATTTGATTAATCTTCTCTGATGAGTAAAACTTACTGCTTAAATAGGTATTGTGCCTCAGAAAGATATATTTTCTGAGTAATATCAGTAAGAGGGATTTTCTAAGATTCTCTAAAGATGTCTTCACATCAGCGTGGTATGTTCCAATCCGAGAATATGCTGCACAGCCACACAACACGGACTCTCGCTGTCCAGGTCTGAGGGCTGCGGTGGAAGATGCAGGCGGCATGCTGAGTGCAGCGGGTGGGCAGGCGGTGGCAGGAGGTGGAGGCTATGAGAAGCACCTGTGTGTTCTCCTTGGGAGACCCTCAGATCTTTTGAATTTGTGTTGTCTGTTTTTATTCCTGAACTACATTGGGTTGGTGCCTTTTGCTTGAAAATTCCAAATGTCTCTCTCCCCTTTTATTTTATTTAATGAATTTAAAGTGATTTAATTTGTTTGCTAGTTTCCTAAGGAAATGTGGCATAATCAAATTCTTTTAATAATAGCCCAGAAAGCTTAATTTCAGCACCTAAGTGTAAAGGTGCCTTTCTTATATTCATGGGCTGCCAGGGGAGCATCCAGCTAATCATGGTTTTTGTGGAGAAGAAAATCAATATGGTGTCCCTGGTGCTCTTTTGCTCTCTCTTTCTAGGCCCATAACTCCATAACGGTGTGCCAGTCCCCCCTTTTACCTTACCAGAGCGGGAGGTTCACTGTAAATTGAGGGAGGTTTGGAGTGATTGATTTAACAAATATATATTGTGCTGCTGAATCACGTCTTGTGCTCTTGGGATGAGGCACTCAGTGAAAGCAGCCATGGTTCCTGGGATTTAGACCACTGGGGAGACAGACACTAATCAAAGTATGTTTTTTAACCAAGGAAGACAAGAGTTTGAAGGAAGCAAACAGAGTGCTACAAAAGTCTTCAAGGAAGGCTTCCCTGGGGGAAAAAAAGCGATGTCTTAGTTGAGAAGAGTGAGGAGAAGGAGTTCATAAATCAAAGAGGAAGAAAGGTTTTGGAGAAAGAAAAAAGCACATTTTTGCAAAGATCCTCAGGCAAGGGCGAGTACACTGAAAGAATGCCCACTGGAGTGGAATACAGAAAGGCAGGGAGGAGGCAGTGTGATAAAAGGCCTAGTAAGTGAGCAAGGGCCAGGCAATCTGCAGCCTTGCAAAATTCAAGTCCAGCTCCGCCACTTTCTACCTTTGTGACCAGGGTCAAATTACCTAATCTCTATAATGCTCACTTTTCTTATCTAAAAATAGTGATAATGACAACACCTACCTCACTTATATTTGAGCAACTCTAAATGAAATACTGTTACATGTACATATACACAAATATTCAATCATACTGGCTCAGCAATTAAACAGCAGAATTATTAGGAGTTATTCCTAAGTGTCTTCAACTCCCCTCACTACAATCAACCCTCTGGTCATTGAGATCCTTCTAAAGCACCGCTAGCATGTACCTAAATTTATTAAAAAATAATCTTCCTTCATTGTCAACAGCAGGAACGGCAAACAGGCTTCAGCTCAAGAGCCCATCCCAAGGCATTTACAGATCTCTGATAACATGGGTGCCGTCTGCCACAGTGCGCAGGTACTTTCTTGGACTACCTCTTTCCATTCCCAGTGTCCTTTCCAACTACCCCTGTCCTGTTCTCCAACACCATTAGAAATGTACTCTGAAAGACGTACAAATGCATCTAAGAATGAGGTACCCCCCAAATACCAACACCATGTTTGTCAGGCCTTGCACATACTGTGAGCACCCTTCATTCCACCGCACACTGGTTCACGCTACTTGCTGTGTCTGGCCCATTTTCTCCAAGTCAAGCAACTCTGCTCACCCACAAATCCCGTGTATCCTATTCAAGAAGTCCATGCTCTTGTTGGTCCAGGTCAGACCCCTTGGATATGTGCTGTCCCAGAAACTTGTTCTTTCCTTCAGAGAATTTATCCTAATTTGAAGTCACAAAGTCAGCAATGTGGCTGTGTGATGACTGTCTATGTCCCTCATCACACTCCCAGCTCACAAGAGAGTAGACTGTACCCTTCCTTCTGTGCCCTCTCCACCTACCTCAACATTCAGGACTAAGCACTGGTCTCCCATGGGTACCCAATACATTCCTGTTAAATGGATGGAGAGCCTGAAGGTACTTCCTTTCTCACATGCCTTTTAGTAAATTTTTCACCAACGAATTCAGTATCAAGTCAAACTTCAAGTAAGAAGGGGAGGGAAAAAAGGTAACTGAGGTATTTATTTAAAACTCCCATGGCCTCTTGGTAGTTCTTAAATTTCAATGAGTAGCAACTGCTTACTCTGGCCCTCCTTGACCCGAACTCTTCCATTACCCTTGACTGAAGGACAGATCTGTCTGGATTCCCTATGTCATCACTGGAATGCATGCATCAAAATATCCAGAGATCTAAAGGAAAAATAGGATGTCTCTCCTTTTCTCCTATTGGGCTCTACTGATGCACTAATCTGTAAGTGCCTAAGTCAGAGGTTTTGTTTTACAGTGACCTCTAAAGACCAAAATGAGAATTCTGGTTAGATTAAAATCTAGGAGAACAAAGGAAAAAGACATACTCTCCCCAGGGGAATTCTGGTTCTAGAGTTTACCAGCAAATAAAACCCTTCCACCAGTAACCTTGGATTTTATTGACAATAGAGTTCCAGTCCTTAACAGGGAAAAAACAGCTGGGATATTGAGGGAGACTCTATCATGAAGTGAAGGCTGAGAAGAATTTGGCTATTTTATTGACTCAGGGTCACCTGGAGAATGATGTCCTCCAGCACAGCATTCCACATTATACACATGTTATTTGGGGACTTTTGAGGATCTCAAAAAGGTTCCAGTCTAATATTTTTATTCTATAGGTGAGAAAATCAGAAAGTACTTATAATTCAATCTATGAGACACTCCATAAACCGGCATTTTTCAAAGAGTGTTCCTTGAGCCCATCTTTTGTGAGATGTTAATATTTGTTATTAAGAATAGAAATAACAAATTTCTATTCTTTAGAAAGAATAGAATGTTATCAAATTTGTTTGGGAAAATTTGTTTTGGGGAAAGAATGTTATCAAATTTGTTTGGGAAATATTGGTGTAAGCAAAGTCCAACGGGTATCTACTATAGAAATTCTCAGAGCTTTTAGTTTGTTAGTTGGTGATGAAAGAGAGAATACGGCAAAGAATTTCATAGTCAACCCATTTCTCATGACTGTTTCCCAGAACCATAACTGCTGAAAAGTGTTGGTCAAGCAACGCTATTTTAGCCCATGCTGAAAGGAATTTCTTCAGGGGGAAGCTGGGAATGGAAAGGGGAGAGACAGTCGCCTGAAGGAGCCTCTGAATAGACTATGAGCAAACGAGACAAAAACAGAGAGAAAACTTCACAAGGAGAGTTGCAAGGCCAAAAAAAGAAAAAAAAAAAAGAAAAGAAAAGAAATCTAACCATTCTGGCAGGAGCATTTCCTAGTAATGAGACCCTTGCTGCTTAGTTCACTGACGCAGCCTGAGGTCAAGCAAATAGCTTCCCCACATAGCAACTGGTACCACCTGCTCTGCTCTCCCCTAAAGGCCTCACGATGGAACCCTTATACACAGCTGTGCAGGAACTGGATTCCTCTAACACTCCTTCGAGTGGGATATAAAATGGAGATCAGGAGCCTTTGAAGTAAATGCACTCTGCCTAAATCAATTTAGCCTTTGGTTATAATTGGATAACCCTGCCTTAAAGCGTTGTCTAGTTTAGCGGTCCCCAACCTTTTTGGCACCAGGGACTGGTTTTGTGGAAAGCAGTTTTTTGATGGGCAGGGGACGGGTGGGGATGGATTTATAGCCTGCCACCAGATGCAGCTTAATTATCATTTGCCACTCACTGATAGGGTTTTGATATGAGTCTGCAAGCAACTGATTTACGATGGTCCCTGTGCAGTCAAGCCTCTCTGCTAATGATAATCTGTGTTTGCAGCCGCTCCCCAGCACTAGCATCACCGCATCAGCCCCACCTCAGACCATCAGGCATTAGATTCTCATCAGGAGCTTGCAACCTAGATCCCTGGCATGCGCAGTTCACAGTAGGGTTCATGCTCCTATGAGAATCTAATGCCTCTGCTGATCTGACAGGAGGCAGAGCTCAGGTAGTAATATGAGCGATGGGGAGTGGCTATAAATACAGATAAAGCTTTGCTTGCTTGCCTGCCACTCACTTCCTGTTTATGCAGCCTGGGGATTGGAGACCCCTGTTCTAAAAAACCTCCAGGATTGGAGACGTCACAATTTTGTCTATAATACCTTATAGTGATCATCGAGGTGACCATACATCCCAGTCAATCCCAGTCCAACTTCACACCCTTGTCCCGGTGTAATCATTATTATCACATTCCCTTATACACTCCAATGTGTCCTGGTTTGGGACAATCCACTGTGTAGTCACCAGGTTGATGGTTCACCTGTCCATCACTTCCTAGTCTGGACCTGGCTCTGGGGTAAAGACTAGAATACAAAGCTGAGTAACACAGTTCCCAGCCCCCAAGAACTCAGGAATGAAGGTCAGGGCAAGGAGGGGAAGGGACCACTTAATGACAACACCAAATGATGAGAGGCACACATAGGTCCATGCCATATGGGGCTGGGATCTCAAGGCAGGAGGACAGGTGAATCAAAGGAACACGGCAGGTTCCTCAGTGTGAAGGGCAAGAAGATCAGCTACTCAGTGACGGAAGAACAATGAATCAGTTCCATAGCCGGGGGTTGTGGACCCCTGGTCTAATGCACCTGTGAGTTGTTAAACAGCAAGTGTCTTGCATTTCACAGGAAATAGCCTTTGACTACATAAAGCAATCTTTGTGGGAAGTTTGTATTTCTCTTCATGCTTACCAAGTGCTTTGGGAGAGAGAGCAGTATAAAATATAGATTTATTACCACTACTAGCAATAGCAAAAGTGTTATGAAGTCATTTATTCTACCTTTGATATTGATATCTGAAAAAAAGGAAAAGCCGATTCTCCTACGTGCAATGGGAGCTTAGCCCTATAAACATCCACCTCTGCGATGTGTGCCAGGTCCTAGCTGCAGGTGTGTGAGAGGCACTAGCTGCAAGTCTGGCAATTCAGCTCTAGGGCCTGGGATTTCTTTTCTGCAGTTGAAAGCTACTTCTTCCTAAGTAGGCAGAGCCATGGGATACATATGCAGCAACAGAACAGGAGAAAGCATCCAATGCTCATCCCAAAGTATAAGAAGCAGCTTTGCTTTGGTGCTCAGATTTGTTTTATTTTTCTTTCCATATTTACTTCACTAGAATGATTTTCGTAAAGTTAGCTATAGGACTTTAACGAAGTCCAGGGTAGAAGAACAATGAGTGATTTCTCTGGTTCGCTGGAAATTTGATCTAAAAAATTCTATTCCTCAGATCTTCTGAGTCAAGGTGGCCAAAGACCATCCACCCTAACACTGGTTTTTTTTTTTATGCATTCTTTAGCTGGAATTCCTCATGAGCAAATGGTTACTTCCATTCAAACACGTGCCATTGAGGAGAAATGGAGAAAGACAGGTCTTTCATGAAGGTCAACATCTAGAAGCCTTGAACTATTTGATTTGTTGAGCCTGTTAACTTTGGTTATAAGAATGGACAGGTTATTTCAGTAAATACTGGGTTGGACAAAAATTCCATTTAGTTTTTTCCATAAAATAAAAGACATTTTTATTTTCACTAATAACTTTATTGATTTAGATACTTTGAGTATGCCTGCTACCTCCTGCTATTGGCCTCCAGTGGGTAGAGACCAGGGGTGCTGCTCAACATCTTCCAGTGCATAGGACAGCCCCACAGCACAGAGTTATTTGGCCAAAATGTCAATAGTACCGAGAAACTTTGCAAACCGCTTTTGACGCCTTCAATCAGCACCTTCTCCATACACTGAACAAATCCTTTTTTGGGTTTCAGTTGCATTTTTACCTTTCTTGAAATAATAAAGCATAATACACCAAAAATGTTGCATTTTTTCTTCCATCTTCAGTATTAAAATGGCTGCACAAAAATTTACTAATTTTAATTGCTTCATGCATGCTGATATGACAGCTATCACAATACAATCTAACAAAGTTGTTTCTAATGAAGTTAAAGACAACTAACCACTACTAGAGCCATTGTATGGAAAAAACTAAATGAACTCTTGGCCAGCCCAATATTAGCAAACATCTTACATAAATCTCAGTCTATGAGGCTGTGTAATTCTTCACAGTAGTTACTAAGGCTGAAAGGCACACGTTTTCCTCAAAGCCCAGCTCACATTACTTATCCCAACAAAAATCCCTATCCCTTATTTGGCATTGTAGTAAAGTATAGCAAGGCTGAAAAACTGCTCAGAGAGAGTCATTTTTAATATGAGAAAGATGAGAATATGTAAAAATGCTGCCAAGAAGATCAAACAGACATCACAGCAGTGATACAGGGGAGAGCATGAGTAATTAACAGTGTTTGTTTCCCAAGACTGTGGAAGAGAAGAA
Organism: Tonatia bakeri; assembly: GCA_004024845.1. Classification (NCBI taxonomy): domain Eukaryota; kingdom Metazoa; phylum Chordata; class Mammalia; order Chiroptera; family Phyllostomidae; genus Tonatia; species Tonatia bakeri. The sequence continues at coordinate 108,751 of PVIA01001290.1, forward strand.
TGCAGAGTACAAGGGAGTTGAGAGGAGGAAGGCAAAGAGGCTTGCAGATAAGGGGACAGGAACTCCTCTCCCTTGTCTTCTCTACCTACTCTTTAAGAGAAGTTCATTTACTAAGAGGATGAAAGATATAGAAAATTTAGACATGTTCTACAGATACCAGAACTGGATGAACCAATATAGGTCCTCATATTAAAGGCCCAGTTTAAGCGGAGACCATGCACTTATAGGGAAACCCACTTGCCGGATGATGTAATGTTATCTAGCAGTGCTTGTCTGACCAAGTACCACAAAGACAAGTGGCTGCATTACTGATTATTCAAGGTCAGGGATGTTCAGACAAGGAATGCCAATTTGCAAAGATGTTAAAACTAAATTTAAATAAAATAAAAATAAGGGGAACCCTTAGCTGTCTTGACTTTGAGGGGCTCTCTCTGACCCCACCCAGCAAGGGATGGCCTAGGACAGAAGTCCTAGAAGCCAGAGTTCATCAATGCAAAACCCCAGAGACTTTCTGCGTGTTCTGTAGCCATACTTCCTCCTAGTTTGGGTGTGTGGGAAAACCACCTGAAGCTGAGTACACAATAGGTCCCCCAAAATGATGAATAACAAGTCTGTGATGTTCTTTTTCAAAAAGCAACAGAGGAAGCTCAGAATTTTTTATTTATTATTTAGTCTGAGCAAAAGATTGCTTATTTATATAGTTGCAATTGACTTTTGCTGTAAAACTTCCCCAAAAAATCAGGTCCTGTTCTGGCTGGTGTGGCTCAGTGGATGGAGCACCGGCCTGGAAACCGGAGACTCGTCAATTCAATTCCCAGCCAGGGCACATGCCTGGGTTGTGGGCCAGGTGCCCAGTAGGGGGCACATGAGAGGCAACCACACACTGATGTTTCTCCCCCTCTTTCTCTCTCCCTTCCCCTCTCTCTACAAATAAATAAATAAAAATCCTTTAAAAAAAAGGAAAGAAAGAAATCATGTCCTTTCTCCTTTGCTAGTAAGAGAAAGGAAAGGAGAATATAAGGAAGAACCAAAGGAAGAAAGAAAAGGAGGAAGGGAGGGGAAGGGAGAAAGAGGTCAGAAGGGGAAGAAGAAAGAGAAGAAAAATAAAAGGAAGGCAATGTTCTACATGTTTTGAAATATGCCTAAGAAAATGACTAATAAAATGGTCTAATGAATTCTTAAGTAATTCTAAGAACCCAAACTGTTGCCATTCATTATGGGTTTGGATTCATTTTAAAGTCTGTGAAGCTCTTACTGGGCCTTATTACTTCTCTTTACGTACTCCACTTGTTCTGATAATATAACTTTTTCCACATGGCAGCTTGTATTGTATATCAATTCTGTTTGACATGGCTTGAAAGATTTACAGTCATAGGAATGGTGATGGACAGAAATTCATCCAAAAACTAAGGAGCATTAGATCATGTAAAAGAAATTCATACTTAATTCATTTATGTTTTAATGCATTAGCATGAGGATTTTTTTAATTCCCAGAGCAGCTCCTTCTCCTGGTATTAGCTATACAGTCTAACAGATAATTAGACACTTACGGACTTACAGTTCAGTACCCTGCAATTTTAAAATGTAACTGTGAGTATTCTTATTCCCCTGACTGTAAAAGCACTTTCTCTTTGGTGTGCCTTCCTTAGGAATTTTTTGGAGTTACAGTGATAAAAATCAAGGATAGCATTTTAAGACAAAGGATGCCCATTTTAAATGGATTATAATTACAGACAAAAAGAGTTGGCTCCACTGAATTTTTCTTTCTTTAATCATTAGAGCCATGTCTAGATTCCTGTAACATATAAAAACCTTAAGGCTACAGCAATTTTTTTTTCACTTCTTCAACTCAAATCTAAAGACAGCAGTGCAACAAGCATGCATTCCTACACTTACTACTTTTAACGTAAGGTAATAAGATGGCATATATAGGAGCTACTGGATTTTTATAATTTATTATACTACAATTTATACTATAATTTATTATAGTTTCTAGTTTTGCTAGGCAAAACACCCAGCTGTTTGAAAGTGGTGAGTTTCACTGGTACTGAATATCACCTGTTTTCCTGGTTGTAAAAGCAAAGCATACTTTTATGTGTTTTCATCTTTTTACCCACAATAACTGTATCTGCTTGTTCTAAAGAAAATCATAATGATTGAGAGCAAAAACTCTGGAGTGAGGCAAAAACCTGGTTCAAGTCTGGCCTCTGTCATTTATTAGAAGGGCATATTAGACAAATAACTCAATGCCACTAAGTTTCAGTTTGTTCATCTATGTAAGTGGGCTAGACATATCTCTTGAGTCTGTTGTGAAGCCTTAGTTAACACGCCTAGCACCTGATGAGCCCTGTCTTAGCAGGGATGGCGAGAAGCCCAGAGGAGCTGTAATCTATCCTTTATTGAGCTAAGAACAACTTGGCAGGTTGTCCCTCCTTGGCTTCTTCAAGTATCTGGGATTCCCAATTGAAATAGCAGAGATGAGTCTCTTCTCAGTTCTGCAGCTTACACACGATGGGATCTAGACATTCAGCCATCTCTTAGACATGGATAATCCTTAATTCATTTTCCTACTGGTTATTAAAAGAGCAAAATGAAATTAGCATTGACTAGGCTGTGCCTGCTTTCCAGTGCTGTGCTGATTTCCATCTTAATGTAATAAATACACGGTCTCCGAGGTTCCCCACGTCACTAGAAAGACATACCTCCCCACCTACACCCCTACCCCACGTCTCAACAAGATCACAATGTCTGGATACATAAAAGTGGTTTTCAGCTTACAGAGCTCTTACGAGTTATTTTATCACAACAGCCTTGGGAGGCAGAGGGGAAGGCTGTCATCGACAACATGGAAGCCATGAGAAATCTGAGTCTGGAATCAAAGCAACTACCTCAGGATCCCAAAGCCAATGAATGGCAGAGCCAGGACCCAATCTCAAAACCCCAAAAGGCAGTTTCCTAATTTCTTGTTCACTGCCTTCCTGTTCTGGCACTTTAGTTGCAGGTAAACACCCTGACCCAGCAGTTCTCAGATTTGGGTTTGTTCAAGGATCATCTGAGGAGTCTGTGAAAATACAGGTACATGGGACCTACCTCCAGAGATTCAGATTCACTCATTCTGGGGAGAGGCCTGGGAGTGTACAGGTTTCCCCAGCCCCAGCTGATGCTGAGGTGGCAGTGCCCTCAGGGGAACCTAGGATTCTTAGACCTCTGGCATTCTTTGCCATGGCACCACTCCTCTGGGATGCCCAGACCATCTTCTCAACATCTTCCACAGAGACAGAGACAGCACCAGAAAGCTTAGGCTAAGTTGTGCAGCGATAACAAAAAATTCCCAATATTAGCGGCTTGCAAAAGCAAGGACTGAGTCACAGACTCACATGTAGGTCCCTATGAATTGGCTATGAATATATTATATGTTCTTTTCCCTTGGAGACATGGGCAGAATCTCATGATGGCCCTTAAAGTGTATATGTCATTTCTACTCAGATTTCATTAACCAAAGAAAATCCCACTCCCAAGTCTTCTTGTCAAGGAGTTAGGAAGTAGACTCCACTCTCAGAAATGGGCTGGAAGCTAGTCCTAGTGATAATCTTCACAATTATATAATGAACCATAGGGCTTTGACCTGCAGTCTTGAATGGGTCCACCTGTCCATTTTTCCTGGACTAACCAAGATTCCTTCTTCCAACTAATTATTTGCTGGCTAAGCTTCCTATTTTGCCACTATAATAGGCTCCCGTTCTTTAACTATCCTTTTCAGGTATTGTGTTTTCTACCTCGTATTGTCTTATCCCTGAATACTTTTGATTATTTGAACACCTAAACACCTAAGTTTCAAATTCTAAAATTTTACAGTGTTGTTAATATTTCTCCATGTTAAGAAATGTGTTTTAATATATTTCAAGACAACTCTGGGTCAAACAGTGATCTTCTGTATTTTATAATATCTATTCTGCTTCTGGCGCACGCCAGGGGCTGCAGGCCACGTGCTCAATCAAAGGCAATTTTCCTCTCTCTGTTTAGCTCTGGTTCCCGACCAGCAGAGAAAATAACTGAAGCTTTCTCATTTTTGTAATAAACAAGTACTTCAGATGCCAGTGTCCTGTTCATCATTAAAATCCATCTTACATTTTGTCCCTTTCCTGCACCCTCCCAGGTACAGCTGACTTGGTCCCTGGGCCCACAAAGGATGATCTCAGCCAGAGTACTACCTTATTTTCTCTGCTAAGTAAATGGCCATTGGACTATATATGAATCCAATAGCTCTACAGATGAGAGAACATGATTAGCACAGCGAAGACTTACGAGACATATCAGATGCATTTCTTCACTTCAGGGTGACCAACACTAAAAAAGCAAGGAGCAGCTGACCAGGAGTCAATATGAATTTCCTGTATCCAAATCTGATTTTCTGTTCTTGGGGAATTGCAAATTTCATTTGAAATTGTAGTTTTAACCTAATAAACTATATATGATCTCTGAAAAATCAATGTCAAGTGGGAGCAAGCTCTCAAATACCAATACCTGTCATTCTCTCTCCTGTTCTTTCTTTTTCCTCTGCCTCTCTTCCTCTGTCTTTAAAAACCTAGTAACATCCCCAATCACTTTAGTAATGAGCTTTGAGCCACCCAACCCATAAAGGTGTGCTGAGTGTCTGTTGTGTATCAGGCCCTCTTCAGGCCACTGCAGACAATGCAACAAAAAAACTCTGTCCCTGCAGGCACAAAAATTCCATTCTAATGAGTACATGTGTCATTTTGCTTTTTGTGTTCAAAATACTCATATATTTATAACATTTTTAAACAAAGTTTTACTGAACACTTACTTTGTGCCAAGCATAGTTCCAAATGCTGGAGATAGAGTGGTGGATAAAATTCCCTATATTCATGGTTACATTTGGTGAGGGGTAAACTGGTAAATGGGTAAAACACAAAATATGTCAAAGGTTATGTAAGTGCTGTGGAGAAAAGTAAACCATGGAGGGAGAAATGGGGACTAATTGGGGCTGCAACTGAAATAAGCTGCCTGCTACTGACGAAGAAGAGAGGGAGGAAGGTGTTAGCTTAAGAGCATTCTAGGGAGAAGGAACAGCAGGTGCAAAAGCCCTGAGGCAGGAGAGGGCCTGTCATTTTCAAAAAGTCCTGATGAAGGTAAGAACATACATACACAGCAATGGCATGTCTAAGCTGGTTTCTATCTGTGGAATAATGAACACTGAATCATCAGCTGGGCAATGGCAGAAGTGGTCAGACAGCACAGGAATGTAGCCAAAAGTGTCTTGAAATTATTCTTAGCACCTAAAATCAATGCACAATGAAGAGAAAGAGATTAAAGAAATGATAGCAGGAAAGGCCTTTACAACCTGTCTTTGCCTGGATAGTACCCCTTTTTAAAAAATACCACATCCAGATGTTGAAAACAGATAATTAAAATTAAAATAGAAGGTGGAATGGGGGCTTGGTGGAGGTGGGCAAAGTGGGAGATGGGGACATTTGTAATAGTGTCGACAATAAAAATAAAGTTAAAAAATAAATTAATTAAAGCCCTTATCCATTTTAGTCCAGAAGTTGAAAGTATTCGGCTAAAGGAAAGCCAGCACTCTCTTTCTGGAGGCAACCAGCTTATGTGTCCAGGTCTGAGTAAAGTACAGTGACCTGATGCCATTTGTTTTTCCTTTTGGAAAAAGCTATTAATTCTCAAGAAGCTCTGTAATTTTCTAGGTGGCTTATTCCTAAAAGTCTTCCTGTTTTCTCCATTCAAAGGTGACAGAAACAATTCCCTGCACCAAAGTTCTGAAGCAAAAGTTGATTTTATAGCAAATGCTAAAAAATCATAAAGATATATTACAAAATCAGCCCTGGCTTGTATAGCTTAGTGGATTGAGTGCAGGCTGCAAACCAAAGGCTCACCGGTTGGATTCCTAGTCAGGGCACAGGCCTGGTGGGGGTGTGAGAGAGGCAACCACACATTGATATTTCTTTCTCTCTCTTTCTCCTTCTCTTCCCCCTCTCTAAAAATAAACAAATAAAATCTTTAAAAAAGATATATTATAAAATTATAAGTATGATTTCTGGTTCTAACAATTACTGCATGTGATTATTTCAGAGCTGTAATTGTCAGTGCTTTGGGTTATTTTACAATGAACATGCTGTTTCCATGATGCTATTAATATTGGTGGTGGTGGTAGCAGGAACTCAGGTCTTTTGTTAAATAAGCTCCTTCCTACTTTCATTTTAAAAAAGCCATCATTAGCAAGCCTTTTAGAACTGCTGAATAGAGGTAGAATTCCTATAGTTTTAACATAGTAATTAACAAAAATCTCAGACCACATAGTGTTAACAACAACAACAAAAAACAAGTGTATTTGAAAATGGACCACAATGTGGATGCTGACACGGACACTCTGAAGCTGTTTAGCCTTGGCAGTTACTCAACCCCTCTGACCCTCTGTAAAACAAGGAACATTATTATATCTGTGCCGTAGAGTTCTTAGAGGAAAAAGTGGCATCACCTGTAAGATGTTTTGTGCCATGCCTGTGCTCAAGGCATGCTAGTTAATATGATAAATAAATAACTTGTAGATACCTACTCATTTACACCAGGACTGGCCAAAAGCCATACATCATGGGTATTATTTTCACATATATCTTTCTCTGGGTCTTCTTCATTATGGGGGGGAGAGGGAGTCCAAAGGGCAAGGAAAGCCTTCCGGGTCTTACGAACTGGACATTGAGTGTTGCATTAATTTCACCTTGGGTTGTTGCTCACCTGAGTCATACTGTCCCAGACTTCTCTTGGTTTTGTCTTCCCAGTAGGAAGACACTTCCACTTTGTGAAAAAGAGATTTGACCTTTGTTAATAAAATTCTACTTTATCTCCAATCAGAATTCTAAAGTGTGTTAGTTTTAAAATGGTTAAATCATTTCTTTAGTAGTTTAACTTCTTTTATGCAGAGAGCATCCAAGAGGAGAATCGTTATTAAACACTAAAAAAAAAAAAAAAAATGCCTCTCAAAGCAGTACCGGCTGTTTAATAAATAATCCATTGAATTCTGGCAGCCCTTTCTTTCAGATAAAAAGCAACTGCAAGGCCCGCTAGAAACCCATCACGGCAAAATCCACACCCCGAAGAAAGTGTCTAATAGACTGAAATGACAGTACAAAGGACTGAAAGACGCTTGTCTTTGCAGACAGAACAAAGATGTCTCTGGCAATTACAGGCAGGTTTGTTTGTTTTAGTTGTGCTCAAGGGGAAGTCTGGGGAAACCAAAGCACTTGGGGTGCTGGCAGGGGTGCCCTTCCTCCAAGGCAGGTGGCAGGAACACTTAAGTTGGGGAAGGAAATAATGATCAGATCAGTCCTTGGTATGGGACTATTGTAAATGTATTATAACATAATTGGAGTCTCACGATTTTTATCATACAACTATTCTAATGTTTTATTTTTGTCTACTATATGGATATATGCTTTTATATTCATGGGGAGATAAACCATGATAAAAGTGAAAGTCTGAAACAAATTCACCTCCCGGGACCTTCATCAGTTTGACTGCCAAGGCCCTTCACACCCAGGCCTGCTCTCCCGTTTCAGAGTCTCCTGTCTCCTCTGTCCGCACACCTGCGCCCTACACTCTGGCCAGATACACAAACTGTGGTCTCCAAATAAGACATGCCCTCTGATAGTTTGAGCAGCTGTTTCCTCTCCTGGCCTGCCCTCCTCCCCCACAAGCATGCTTCCAGCCCAGGGAGCGTCTCCTCTCAGGAGCGCCCTTCCCTTCCCCAGGCAGAGGGTCTGGCCCCCTGCCTTGTGCCCCTGCTGCTCAGAGCCACACTTTCTCCAGAGCAAAGAACCCTGCACACTATTTACGGGTATGTCTTCCCATGAGGTGGAGATATTCACGTTCACATGCCAAGACCCAGCATAGCCCTTGACACAGAACTTCAATCAATATTTAAATGAAATAATAAATCAATGAATATAAATTAATGAATAAAATCTATCTCCCTAACTAATGTGGTACTTTTGGTTTGCCTTCAGCCCTCCTGAGACTGGCATTTGCCCTAGAGCTTCCTAGAGCTAAAGAGGTTGCACGCTGTTTGGTTCGGGCAGCTAAGGATTTGCGTATCCACTGTCTAGTTCCATTCTCCTGAGAGGCTGCCAGACCACATTGGAAACTGCTGTCAGGGAAAGCTCTGTGAAAGTGAGACCAAAGCTGGCTTTGGACAAAATTTTGGACAAGATTGGAAAAGCTGATTTGTAAAACAAGTCAGTCTCCAGTAACCAAGTAATCCGAGAAATTTGGCTTACTGAAAGAAAAAGGTCCTCTCTGATCATCCATAGGTCTCAGCCCCAGCCTCTGAAAGTGTGTGGGGGCTTGTGAGCACATGCAGGCAGAGACCAGAGGCTGGCTCCGGCATGCCCAATGATGGTCCTGAACCAGGGAAGCCACAAGCCACTCTGGTGAAGCAGAGGGCCTTCTTGAACCCAACCCCCTCTTATTCCAGAGAAAAGCATTAGAAAGGGGAACAAGGTGTCAAAAGTTAGCTCCATGACCACATTGTTCTTGAGTCTACCCAAGAAACTTGATGGTCTGGGTATTTCACACTAAAAATACTTATTCTCTATCTACCCCAAGCCCAAGCTCTGTCATGCCACCACGTATATGGTTGCCCCCTGTCCAAGAGGGCAAAAAGGGGCAGAGAAGTGAACAAGGTCATGCAGTCGTCTGCCCTGGAAACCGTTACACAGTGAGTTTCGGTTGCCGTGGGGCCAACTGGTACAGCCACTACGAACAACTGCATAGAGGCTCCTCAGAAAACTCAGAATAGAGTTACCCTATGACCCAGCAAGGCCCTGCTTCTGGGTGTCTACCCAAAAGGTTTGAAAACGAATGTGGAAATATATGCGCCCCTATGTTCATTACGGCATTATTCACAGTGGACAACACATGGAAACAACCGTAGTGTCCTTCGATAGAGGGCTGGATAAAGAAGATATGGTGCATGTACATGGTGGAAGACTACTCGGTCATTAGAAAAGTTGAAATACTGCCATTTATGACAACACAGATGGATCTTGGGAATATCATGTTAAGCAAAATTAAGTCAGATGGAAAAAGTCAAGAACCATATGATTTCACTCACATGTGGGATATAAAACTGGAAGCAACAAATGAACAAACGAGAAAAACAAAAAAACTTCACAGACACAGACAACATCATGGTGGCTACCAGAGAAAGGGGTGGAGAGAATAAAGGATAAAGAGGGTCAAATACATGGTGATGGAAGAAGATTTGACTTCGGGTGGCAGGCTCACAATGCAATATACAGATGATGTACCATACCATAGAACTGTATACCTGAAACCTATATAATCTTATTAACCAATGTCACCCCAGTAAAAATAATTTTTAAGAAAAGAAAGAAGAAAAAATAAAAAATTCCACCAGGACAGCTGGGAGGATCAAGAAAGGGTTCAAAGAGGAGGTTGCTCCAGACGGAGGTTTAGCAAGTAGTGATGGTTGCGATGGAGCAGGGGTCAGGGGAGAGGACGTGCAGATGAGGGGGCACCACAGAGCAAGGTGGGCTCTCGGGGAGAGTACATGTGGGGGGACTTCCGGCAGTTGACGGGACTAGCACGCTGAGGAGGCCCACGGGTAGGAGGCTGGGTGGGTAGAAGGACCTTATTGTTAGTGCTTTGATGTACTAGACTGGGGAGTCTAGACTCTAGCCCGTAGATGATGAGAGCCCCTTAAAAGGATCAGAAAGAGTAAGAGGACCCAGAAATGAAGCCAGTTCTGTACTACTTAATTCACATATGATATCCACTGGCCCTGAGACTCTCTTTTATAATAAGAATTTGAGGTGAGCAAGCACTTTTTTGTGCCAAGCGCCAAAAGCTTTCAATACCCGTAACTCATTTACATTCACTTGCTCCTGTCCTACATAATCTACTGGAGATCTGCATGCTTCCAATTGTCTGAGATATTTGATTTGCTCAGAACCAAGGCCGTCCCTTCCAGTATGATGGTATGTTACCCTACTAGGTCATAGAACATGGGCAAGATTTAGCTCCTTCTTGTGCACTCACCCCACCCCATAGCTTAAGGGCTGCTATGCCTCCATCTTGGCATATTACCAAACCCTCACATTTCACGAAATGTGAGTCTGGCTTTCTCCATAATACATCAAAGCCACACACCAGGCATTCTACCCCCAGGGGTGCCTGCATCAGACTTAGTTAGCCCCAGCCCAGACCCCCTGAATGAAGAGGCATGGGGGCAACTCTGCATTGCAGCAGGACCTCCAGTCTAGATTCAGGCAAATTTAAGAAAAATCATAGCCTTGTGAGTACTTTGACAGTGACTGGCTCCAATTTAAGTAACAGTGATTTAGGAATTTCAGGAAAATAGATGTTTATGGTTCCTCTAAAATATAGAGTTCCTGAGTTGAAAATATTATAGTAACTGCTATAAAGGCTCATGTTGTTTTGCTAAATAAAATGATCCTTAGGCATCTCACATCTCTGCCTCACTATCCTCACTTCTAGTGTCGAGGGTACCAATTTCACACCTTCCCTTTCCAATGTCAGTTTCTTTTGCCTGAAGCCTTACTTGAAAGCATTTGGAAAATGTGTTGGTCTCTGTTCTCCCACTGCAAAAGCCACCAATGCAAGGAGGCTGTACTTAACTCAATCACATACTTTTGGCTTACCTAGCCCTTAAATAAGTATGGGTGGGTAGTAAGGGGTGGTCAGGGGCTGTGAGAGACTAGAGGAAGGAATGAAGGACTCAGACTTGGGGTGATGGGTTGGAGTTCACCAAGTGGACCCGGCGAGCTAGTGCAGAGGCAGCATAGCCAGGGACGGACTGGGGGTACTGACCTTAAGACAGAATGTGGCACAATGGGAGTTAACAGCAAATTTAATATTGTTCAGTGTTCAAAGGAGCCTTTTTCTTTGTGGAGTAAAATGAAGCTATTTCACTGGATATAAAAAATGGCAATATTTCTGACTGTCCCTGTGTATTTTTAGCTGTCAAGATGACTATCTTATACCACAGTTAATGCATGATTTTCAATGGTTCAGATTTTCCATGTTGCAGATTTGGGTGTGACATTTTGGGATCTCTTTGTTAATAATTTAGAGTAATTTTTATCTGAATTCTAACAGATTTGTTCTTTTTGGACCCTCTTCTCTTCTTAAAATGACAAAGGAGGAGAAAAACAGGGAAGTAAGCATTTCAAAACCATCTTGTCCAGTCCCCTGCCCCATGTGGGAATGTATTTCCATTTCAGCCATTTCGAACACTAATCTGTTTGGACACAAATGCCATGACATTCAAGCCGAGCATCCAAGTCTGGGTTTCCTCCAGACACCCAGACACCAGAGGTGATAAAATAAGGAACATATGGGGTTTTGAGCATAAAACATATGTCAAGTCAAGGCATAAAACTACTAGTTTATCGATTTTAAGGAGTCCGTGCTCACTCCCACGCACTGTGGTAAAAGGGTGGTGGTGTGTGACCAGCTCTCCCAGTGCACTTACACAATTTGGTACCACATCTTCACATAGGACGCTGTTGGAATACTGGGCAAGGTTTTAGTGGGCAACTGAAAAAAAGGGTATGAAACACTTTAGAGATATTTTGTGAGGAGCTGATCCATATCAGGTGGAAGACACACCCATAACCTGCTTGCAGCCCGGTAAACTGAACAACTTCACGAGACTGTAAGCTTTGTGAGGATGGAGACCATATATCCCTTGTTCACATGATTTTGCTTCAGCGCCTATTACTGCCTAAAAATAAAGGTGCTTTAAGATATTTGTTAAATAACTACATGACTTAAAGGGGATCTGGCTGTAAGTTTGGACCCATGATTTTGCCTTTAGAAAATTATTCTAAAGAAATAAGCATAGATGAGATCAAGGATTTAGCTATGCAGATTCTCATCATGATGTTGTTAATGATATCCAAAAAAGTATGAGAAACAAATGTAAAAAATAGGAGGGGTTTTAAATTATGATACACCCACAAAATAGAGTACTATGAAGTTATTGAATTGGTGTTATATGAAAGCACCTACCTACAGGGAAAGATGAAATCAGTTAATAAATATAAAAGCAGATTACTGACATTTACTAACTACAGTATTTATCAAAATGACTATAATATTTATCACAGGGTCTTAGAATTAACTTTATTTCCTTATTTTTGTTTATTCTTTACTTTCTATAGTGAATATGTATTACATGTATTTGTAGCAATAAGATATTGAAAATAAAACAAAATTAAAAGATTTTCCTCTTCTATCTCTCACCTGTAAACTACAGGATGATACCTGGAATTTATATCTCCATCAACTAAGCTATTACCAGGGGTCATCAGTAAACTTCTTTTTTAGTTTCTGTTTAATTCAGATGAAAATTCAAACATAGACTCAAAGTGTTAAAAAGGTACAAAGGGGCATAGGTTTTCCTTTATGCTAAGAGATGGCCTTTCTGAAGTCAGAAGTGTTGGGGCCGTTAGCAAACACAATAAAGAACCAGAATCTCGTCGCACTAAAGGACTGTGTGGATGTTCCAAGAGCGCTGGTTATGGTCAGGGAGGGCTGGGATCCCCATCTATGGGCACGGCTGTAAAGACCTCTGTGAAAATGCCAAATCACTCTTGGTGAGGATCAATGTGCTCAAACCTATGAAATGGATGGATCAGCACCAATGGCTACCCTTTCTTCTAAGTTGGCATCTGGCTCACTATCTTAGCTCAAGTTGCTATAACAGAATTCCATAGACATGGCTTAAACAACAGACATTTTCTCACAGCCTAGAAGGCTGAGAAGTCCATGGTCAAGGTGCAGCAGGTTCCTGGTGAAGGACCTCTTCCTAGATTGTAGACAGCCACTGTCACACTATAAGTTCAAACGACATGGCTTTTCACATTGTGTGAGATAAAGTCCCTTTCTCTATAAAACCACTAATCCCATCATGGGGGCTCCACCCTCAGGATGTCTTCTAATTCCAATTACTTCTCAAAGGCCCCACCATCTAACACCATCACATTGGGGTTAGGGCTTCAACATACAAATTTTGGGAAGATACTAACATTCCAAAGGGAGCACTCACCCTTCTTTTGTCTACTTTCTAGCCAGGCATAGCTGAAAACACAACCCTGAGGAATGCTGAGTGAACTCTGCTCAATGGTTACAGCACAAAGTCTATGGTGTGGAGTTGGCTGTCACCCAGTGAAGAGCAGCAGTACCATGTGCTGAGCAGGAAGCCACTGACTGACAAGGAAAAGGAGGCGGCAGCATTTACTGGCCCTTCCAGGGGCCATGTGTGGCTCCCTCCATTACTTGTCTCAAGCTTCACATGATTTCTATGAGCTGGTATTACATTTTACATTTTACCCATAAGAAAATGAGGCTCAAGCAGGTTAGGTCACATAGCTAAGAAGTAATGGAATTGACCTTAGAACCCGGAGCTGGCTGACTCTAAGGCTAGTCGTCTTCCCAATTACTCGTGTACACTATCGGACTTCTATTTCTAGGAGAGCAGGGATTTTTGTCTGTCTTGTTTACTGATATATCCAAGCATAGAAAACTATCTATATAGTCAGTGTTCGGAATGTGTTTGTTGATTAAATGAGTAAATGAATTAATCAAGACAAAGACTACAACTTGCATGGAAACGTCAAAATTCTAACATCTCTCTTCTTGAGCTGAGTCTTCATAGACATTGCAGATTGAAGCCATTAAATTTGATGGCCATGTCTTGGTTTGCAAAGTGTTCAGAGTGACAAAGCACACACATCTCAATATGATCCACAAATACAATTAATTGCGAAAAGATGCCTGGGCTAGAGAAATAGTCACTCTGCTTGGAGGGATGGCTCCCATCTGACAGTAATGCAGTGCCACCCAACAGGCTCTTTTTCGCCTGAGGCTGCCCGTTCAGATTTCCCCCTGTCCTCGCTGCAGCTGCCCACTGGCACAGGAGAGCTGCCAAGCAGAGATGAGACCAGGGCAAGCTGCCGTCAGCAGATACTGCCATCCTGATGTCTTCCTCCTTTGCAGCTGGCTTTACACTTTTTATTTCAGCCATGTCCTTGAACATGGTTCAAGCAAAGCAGTTTAACATTTTAGTCAGTCCCCAACTCAGCACATTCCCAATTCAATTTAAACGACGCCAAACCACATTCACAGTCATCTCACATAGGCATTTCCCCCGAGCAATTTCACTGGAAATCTTCCCCGTGCAATTTCTATTAGAGTCTTAAGTTCAAAACCCCACCTAAGGACTGTAGAAAAAACAGGATTAACTGAATTCTGGGAGATTAGTTTTTGTACGTATGTCTAGGACAAGGCATGTGTTTACTCCGGTACCTAGAACCAACACCAAGAACAACTTTTCTTTATGCCTGTGGGTGTCAAAATAAAATAAAACTTTGAACAAAGTATTTGAACCCCATCAGCCTCAGCTGCCTGTTCTGTAAATGGGAGCCGACATAACCGTAGGAAATCCTGTGAATGTTCAGTGAAACAGCACAGCACCCCACGTGCTCTCCAGGACCCGATGGCATGCATGGCTTCCTCAGGCCCCAGAGCCAGCAGGTGCCACCTCTGGAATTTGTGCCCAAGTCTCCCCACTCTGTGTCCACCTGCCACACTGTCACACCTCCTGGTTTTAGACAGGAATTGGAGTGTACAGCGCAGCACGTCCTGGCCATCTTCAGTCTAAAAAGCCAACTAGTGTTTTTTTAAGAGGAAGTACATACAAATTTCATTTAAAATAATTTAGTTCTTTACTCTCAGGATATTGAGATACTTCACCTCCCACTTGCATAATTTTGTCAGTCAGAATATGAGACTGGAGTATAATTATTATTTGTGTTATTCATGGAATAATAACTTCTCCTTCATTTAAAAAGTAGGTGTGTAAAACATTTTTTATTTTCCTACAGAACACAAAAAAGCTGTCACTTAAAAAAAATCCAATAAATTATTTCCAAACATGTTCCTGCATTAGAATAAATTTGTGTTGCCAGATACTTTAGTAAATATTTAGGTTCAATCAAAATACTGTTCTAATAGGTTCACAAGAAATGCCTAACAATAACATACAGAAACCACTGTTTGGTTGTGTTGATGAATTCCCAAATGAAGTGTCAAGTAACTTGGCATTTGAAATCATCAGGGAGATTCAAGGACCACAGGAACACAGTCAACATGCTGAAGCTGAACATCACAGAGCTCCCTGCACTGCCTGGGTCTCACTGCCAGCACCGGGGCCCAGAGCCCTCGCAGCTGAAGGGCAGCCTGCTCACACACGCAGCACACAGAGAGTGCTCTGGCATTGGACAGGCCTAAATTCAAGTCCGGGCTGCACCACGTCCCAGCCCTGTGACCCTGAGCAAGGAAACATTTAAATGTTCATTTCTGCACTTGTAATGGGGATGGTAATAGTAGTCTCACAGGGTTTACTGTGAGGTTGGATGAGATAATAGGAAATAAAATTTAGGGAACTGCTTAGCATATGACAAGCTCTGAAGGAATGCCCTATGTTTATTTATTTGATGTTTGTTCATTTATCTAAATACCTGCTTAATACCAGGTTGATGACATGCCTTGCTGGCATGTCACGAACACCGATAACAGACTCCAAACACCTGTCCAGGTGGTTAGGCCAGATGGATTTCCTGCTGCAGGGTCCTAGCAGTGTCCACTGCCTTGATGGAGTGCCACCTCCAGCATTTGGAAGGCACTGTGGCACCCACTAGGTCCAATTTCATGTTTTGCTGGTAACTTATTAGCTCTAGGCCTGGGGCAAATCATTTAAACATTCTGAACTTTGGGTTTCCTCAACTGCCCGAGGAAAGTCTCTGAGAGATGTCACAAAGGTTATGAAGACTGAACAAAAGAATATGGTAAAGAGCCCAGAACAATGATTAACCTGCGAAGTCCTCTTGTGAATGTTTGTTAGTACTGGGATAAGAGACACACCTGCCTTATTTTAAATGTTTTCAACCACTGTGTAACATGTCTACTTTACAGAAGAGGGAACAGAAGCTCAGAAACATTAATTCCTATGTTCAAGGTCACATAACTAACAGGCACCAGAGCCAGAAACCAAACCACTTGGTCCACTCCAAAGCCCAGGGCGCATTACTGCCACCTTATACTACCTCCCCTGGCTCCTTCAGAACGCAATAATACAGGCTGCAGTTCAATTCCACATCTGAACAGCAGATTCACTAGGCATTTGACTCATTCTGTAAATTGTGTCCTCTACGAAATTTCTTCATCCTGATACCAATATCAATCTGAGCCAACGGACTGTGTGCATCGGGACTTTTCACTTGGCATCTTGTCATGGTATTAACTATAAAGAATGTGTCACTCCCTTCATCTGGATATGTGAAGTGCACCATTGTATTATATCAAAAAAATGAGTCTATGCTAGACATGCTGGGGAGAAGCTGTCAGCATCTCTGGAACTGCTTTTCTGCTTTTGAAGTCAGTGTGGCACCAGGACGCACCACACACACACACACAGACACACACACACACACACACACACAGTACAAGGACTAGGGACTGGCTGAACCCATCAAGGATGGTACTTGAAGGAAGGGAGTGGCATCATTTATGGGAGCTCTAGAGAGCAGTAAGGCTTCCTCTGAAAATCCTTCAGCATTAGGAGAAATCACAAGTTCTGGCAGGAAGGAGATGAGGTTCTCCGGAGAAACACCGTACAGAGACTTTCTTGATACTTTAGGCTAAAACGTCTTCTTGAACCCTGCAACTCCATAACACCCGAATTAAAGTGTGAGTATTACCTGTTTTCTACCCAGCCCAGCTTTCTGGAGAGGTGCAGCATTGTTCCCTTCATTTCAGAGGTCAGCTGTTTTGCCTGCAATCCAATTTGGAAGCGGTGATGGCAAACAATCTGTAGGAACTGGGCCTTGGAGACTCTGGGTCCAGCCACACAGCCAGCGCTTGCTCTGGTGGCTCAGCATCCATCCACTGGAAGACTGTGGAAGGGTGGCCATCCATTTGCCACAGGGCCTCCTTTCGCACGCTTTCAGTCCTGGCACTGACGCCTTGGTGCAGGATATGGTACACAGCCACCTAGAACCAGGCAAATCTCTGCAGGGTAGGTGCCCCTTATGTTCATTGGTAAAATGCCACTCCCGCTAAAGGTGGAGTGAAACATTTACCAAGTAGAAGCTGTAAATTTTATGTAATTTAACAAATATTTGATGATTACCTACTAACTCCACTCTGCTAACCATTAGAAATGTGAGCACTTGAGAAAGCAACGCAACTTCCCTAAGCCTCACTATGCTTATCTGTAAAATGGAGATACTATTACTAGAGCTTCTCATAAAGCTCCTGTGTGGCTTAAATGAGATAATCCATGTGCATGAATTCATCTTTGTAAGTGCTTGGAATAATACTTGGCACCTGGTAAATGCCACATAAATGACTGTTCATTAACAAATGCTTAGTTTAGTGCCTGGCAGATGGAGAGCACATCAAAGTTTGATGCCACTGTTAGTATCACTGTCATTCATCACTGTGTCAGGCACTGAGCTAGGCATGGTCATGAGAAACAGGACTAAAAACACACAGTCCATCCTCTGAAAGAGCCTCCCTTGAGTGGGGAGGAGAATGTGCCGCCTGTGGGAACAGCCCCCGCAGGTCACTGACCTTGGAGTAGAACCAGAAACTCTGACGGCCCCTCCCAGACCTGTCACCCCAAGAGAGAGCAGGTGTTAGCTAGAATACATTGAGGACACCCTTTAAATGACCAGATCCAGAGGGTGATGCACCTTTTAAGTTTCACAGTGAAAATGGAAGTGCAGAAAGCAATGCGTATTTGAGGGAGAATGAGATTAATCATGACTGACATTATCAGGAGATTCTTCAAGGAAGAGGTGGCATTTGAGAAGGTCTCTGAAAGACAAGAAGAATTTTCAAATATTGTTTTTTTTTCCAGCAATAATGAGAGTTATTGGCCCTGAATTTCAGTGGGCCTTCCCATTGAACATGGATGAATTTTAAAAGGATATTGCTAAATGAAAGGAGTCAGTTTGAAAAGAATTCCAATTTATGACATTTTGGATGAGGCAAAACTACAGATATGTTAAACATATCAATGGTTGCAGGGGTTTGAGAGGAGGGGACAGAGTTAAATAGAGGAAAGAAAGGGGATTATTTTTTTAGGGTGATTAAAACCCATTCTTTATGATGCTGTTATGGTAAATACATGACATTATTCATTTGTCAAAACACAAAGAACATTACAGCACAAAGAGTGAATCTTAAATATATAAAATTTAAAAAATAATTTAGGAACCTGGGAGATTTCCAAGACAAAATGCAGAATATGACAAAACAATTAACTACATTACAAGTATATAGAATAACCTCACTAAAGGGGTTGGGGGTAAAAGGTACTAACCTAAGCAATTCTGAATTGAGTAAAATCTATAAGACTAAAGGCAAAAAAATCTATACATAAACACTGTGCTCTAGCTAAGAAACTTGCTCTCCATGGAGTACAGGTGGACGGTTCTGACATGACTACACATGTACACGGAATTGAACAAGTAAGGAAATGGTTGGGGGGGGGATCCAGGTTTCTCACTATGGGAGTGGGAAATTACAGACACAAGGGAAAGAGATGAGAGTTGGAGACACCAGTGTGAACTCGTGTTTACCTTAATACAGTTACAGACAACTACACATAGAAATATTTCCAGGTAAGTGTATATCCCCAGGTTGGTATCCACAGTCTCTTTCCTTGCTCTATCTGAGAGGACCTAGAAACAATAGTATCCAGGTGGTACAAGCACACCTGGCATCCACACCTGTTTTCAATACCATTGTCTATGGAAACAGACCTGTATTCTTTGGATAAATGACTGATTCTAGGTCGGAGGCAGAAAATATATAAAATAAGCCTTAATAACCTTTAGTATCATGAGCAAGTGCTTAAAAAAAAAAACACAGAACAGCAGAGGTATGTCAAAGGGGCATGCGAACCAAATAAAACAGGTCCCAAGGCCCAAGGCTGAACAAATTTGAGCAAAAAAATAAATGAAGTAGTACTAGATTATAATGCAAAGTTTAAAATAAATATTCATAAGTCCAAAGAAATAAACAATTAACTAAATAAATGTGACAAAGGACAAATCTACTGAGCAGCAGATTTCCGAGTAATGCACATGGATATTTTACCCTTGAGGAGGAGGAGCACTATCCCCACTCCTTCAGTGTGGGCTGCACAGAGTGACTCCATTCCAAAGAGTGCAATATGGCAACAGGAAAAGAAGGGTAACTCCAGAACAGAGAGACCTGGCATGCAGCCAGGGGACCCCAGTCAGCACTGACAGTGACAACTATGTTGATCATACGTACACGTGGTAAGATGCAATGAATATAGCAACTTACCAGAGGTCTTCCTTCCAAGAACACATCTAATATAATCATGAGGACAGACCTTAGACAAATCCTAATTGATTTCCATAAACTACTTGACCAACACTGATCAAGACTATCAAGGTTGTTAAAAAGGAAGTGAGTCTGAGAAGCTGCCACAGGTGAGAGCACGCATGTACTCTCCGTTTACCTAGTTCTCATTACAAGATGCTGGGCTTCTCTGTGGCTTCCCTTCTGTCTGTGGGCAGCTGGAAGGTCGGCTCCTGGGTGGGGACTGGCCTCCCCCACATGTCTAGGGGTTGGCAGCTGCGGCTGGTGGTGAGATGTGACTGGGCCACGGGGCTCTCATCCTCCGCAGGCCAGCTGGGCTTGTCTGCATGGCAGCTGGGGTCTGACTGCAGCAAGGCAGAGCAAGCTCCATGCACAGGTACTTTTCACACTCATAAGAATACTTTTCTCTATGTTTCATGTTTACTAATGCCCCAGAGGCCAGGGAAAGTCACATACTCAAGGCTGGCATCAGTGTGGGAGGGCAACACAACAGGCATGGCTAGATGGAGAATCGTTTGTAGCCATTC
This sequence comes from Tonatia bakeri, assembly GCA_004024845.1. Lineage (NCBI taxonomy): Eukaryota > Metazoa > Chordata > Mammalia > Chiroptera > Phyllostomidae > Tonatia > Tonatia bakeri. The sequence goes on from PVIA01001290.1 coordinate 128,772, forward strand.
TTGCAACCTGCTACAAGGTCCCTAGCAGACAAATAGGGAAGAATGAATGAAAAATGACTAAGTAGTGACTAAGTAGTAATAAAAACAATAGCAAACAATTATTTGCACATAGCAGGGAATTAAAAGATTAAACAAATAATTCTCATTTTCATACATAAAGTTCATAAGTTACTTAACCTTTCACACAGCCAATTAGTGGAAATGCTAGGATTTACACCCAGGGCTCTCTGATTCCAAAGCTCCTGTCACAGCCACTGTCCCCTGCGGGCTTGCAGCACATGTTACTCAGCTTCATCAGTTATAAGGACTAACAGAAACCCCGTTTCTCCCCTCCGACCATCCCCTCATCGTACTCAGACAATGAAACTGTCTGGCCCCGTTTTAAGAAGCCAGCTGACTGCTCTGCTCCTCATCAGTTCCACAGGGTCAGGGCAGTCAGGCTGAGTACAAAGTAGAAACCAGAGATCATTTTTTTGAATAAATCACCCACCCACAGTGGCAAAGACCTCACAGCTCCCACCCCTTCTGCCAGGGGTGCGGGTGGTGGCAGTGTCAGAGAATGCGCAGTAAGGCATCAGGACTTTCCTCCCTGTCAGACACTAGGAAGTCAGTCCTCCACGCCCTGGCATCCATGGAGTGTGGGGAGAGTCTGGACCACCACCTCCCACCCAGCAGTAAAGAGAGGTGCCCCCTCCCCTGACTGGGGTAGTGTCAGAGGAGGGATTTTTCACCATGCAGTGACAATGAGGTCACTCTCCCTACCCATGGTGTCAGAAAGGTCGCATGGGAGCACTAGTGAGACACTCATACCCGTCCCTACCACTGAAGTGTCCTGGAGCCCTAGAGAGGCTGATACTCCACCCCACACCCCAACACTAAGGAGAACCTCACCCCTCAGGGTAATGGAGGTCAAGTGGGGGACCCAGATGTCCACACTCTCCTGGCACTGTGAGGCAGGACCCCCAACCCTTGAGCAGGGTCAAACACCCAGCTAAAACAGATGGTTTCAATAAGATCCAGAGTCTCCTCACATAATACCCAACATGTTGGGTTTTAATCCATGTCTCTGCTCCCTGACCCCCAGTGCCAAGTGGAAGAGGTGAGGGTTGAACACATCACCTGCCTCAGTAGCCAGGACTTGGGAAGAGTTGGCCCCTCAGGCACTTCGGCCCTGGTGAGCAGCGTGGGCAAGGGGAGTGTATTGTGGTAGGTGACAGTCATGTGAACAAAGACTGGTAAAAAGAACAGGCACATATCTTTTTGACAAATCTGGAAGGTCTTTATATATGTTGTGGTCATCCCTGGAAGGTACATTAAAAACTGATGAATTTAATAAATGCAAGCCCAGGAAACAGCACTGCAAACGGTATCGAATTTTTCATGATCACTCATCACTTTGCCCGCAGGCTGCACTGATCCACATTTATGGCTGTTACCTTATATATAGTTTAGGATTTGATACAGGGTTGACACACAGCCTTTTCAAAACACTGCTGGGTTCTTTTAAGTTTTATGGCTAAGCCATCTGTCCCTTTTAGACTCCACTCCAGCCTCAAGGAGGACAGTTACACCAATGCCTGCAAAACAGAATCTCAGCAGTTCTCAGTTTAGAAGCTGACAATCTAGAAGGGTCCATTCTTCATGACTATAAAATACTTGTTGCTTAATATTTTGGTTTTTCCCAAACTGGGGCTTTCAAAAAAGCTGATCCATTGAACTGCTGTACTTTGATGTCATTTGAAGGGAAGAGCAAAAATAAATTTAGGTCTGATTTCAGAGTGTCAATCCATGTAAGCAAAACTCTTACAAAAATTAAAAATTGTCCATTTGATGACTTCCCTGTGTTACCTTCCCTGCGAGCCAACACAAGTCCTTCCTGACACTTGTGAATATTATTTTAATCTTTAGGTGCCTTTTTAAAAAAAGTAAAACGTGGAAATCTTCATGACTATTTCTCTCCTTGTGGTTCCTAGGAACTCACTGGGAGAGCCCCTGTGGGACTTCACCACCCCGCCACAGACTCTGCAGTGAGTGACAGGAGCCTTTGCTCCCTCGTGGGAGCTCGCTTTCTGTTTTGATGATGGAGAACACATCCTTTAAATTACTGTAACAGCTTTACTGAAGTATAATTCACACACCATGCAAGGCACACTTAGAGGTGTGAAATTTAGTGTTCTTTAGTATATTCACAGAATTGTACAAAATCACCACAGTCAATTTCAGAAGCTTAATATCATCCCCCCCATCAAAAAAAAAAGCACCTTACTCATTCAGAGACAATCTCATTTCCCCTGAGTGCAAAGCCGAGGCAAACACAAATTTACTCTCTATTCCCATGTGTTAGCCTATTTTGAACACTTCCCATAAATTAAAAGATGCAATGTTGGGGGAAAATAAGTCATACACCTAACGCTTTTATTAAAAGCTAAAACTACAGAATTCCAGCCAAGATGGAGGCATAGGTAGACACACCGTGCCTCCTCACACAACCAAAACAAGGACAAATTTAAAAACAAAAAACAACCAGAACTGTCAGAAAACCGAACTGCATGGAAGTCCAACAACCAAGGAGTTAAAGAAGATACGTTCATCCAGACCAGTAGGAGGGGTGGATTTGCACACAAATAAACCTGGAGAAACAAGAAGGGGAGCAGGATGGACTGCGTAGTCCAGGGCCCTAGGGCCCCAGGGCAGGGAAATAAAGCCTCAAACCACTAATTGAAAACACCTGTGGGGGGTGAGGCAGCTAGAGAAACTCCTAGCTTCACAGGAGAGTTTGTTGGAGAAACCTACAGGGTCCTAGAATGTACACAAACCCACCCACATGGGAATCAGCACCAGAAGGGCCCAATTTGCTTGTGGGAAGCTGGGGAAGTGGTTGAAAGCCAGCGGAGAACAGAGCAAGTGCCATTGTTCCCTCTCAGACTCCTCCCCCACATACAGTGTCACAACTCAGCTATGTGGGTTGCTCCGCCCTGGTGAACACCTAAGGTTCCACCCCTTACTACATAACAGGCTCATCAAGACAAAAAAAAAAAAAAAAATAGTGACCCAAATGAAAGAACAGATCAAAGCTCCAGAAAAAATACAACTAAGTGTTGAAGAGATAGCCAGCCTATCAGATGCGCAGTTCAAAACACTGGTGATCAGGATGCTCACAGAATTGGTTGAATTTGGTCACAAATTAAATGAAAAAATGAAGGTTACGCTAAGTGAAATAAAGGAAAATGTACAGAGAACCAATAGTAATGGGAAGGAAACTGGGACTCAAATCAATGGAGTGGACCAGAGGGAAGAAAGAAACATCCAACCAGAAAAGAATGAAGAAACAAGAATTCAAAAAAATGAGGAGAGGCTTAGGAACCTCCAGGACATTTTTAAACGTTCTAACATCCAAATTATAGGGGTACCAGAAGGAGAAGAGGAGGAGCAACTGTGAAAGAATACCGTCCCGGCCATCCTGCAGTATTCATCTCGGCTGCTGATGTTCATTAAACACGCGTAATACACAGAACTCAGCATAATTCTGTGGGGATATAGAGAACATGGCCAACCCCTGCAGTGGGGAGCACGCTATTCCTTTACCCCAGTGGGTTTTTATTGAGAAAGTAGTCTCAGTTTGTGGATTCACAGTCTGGCAGAAAGGATCAAAGGGCACAGGTAACTTACAAAGATGCTAACAGAATTCCTGCTGTGATTCCGGGCAGAGATTGGAGTTTTATCATATGAAAGGACCACATGGTTCAAAGGGCTAGTTTTGGTTTCCTGTCTGTGCCTTTAAATTCTAAGTTAATAACATCCTCCAGCAAACAGATCTCACAGGATCTTGCATATTCTATGTCCCAGGTCTGATTACTCTGAGGGTCTGCCGTCTCTGGTCTGAGCTGCCCCTTTGGCTATTTGCTTAGCCCTGAGAAGGGCAGGAGACAGAGGCAGCCAGGAGACTTGGATTTCTCACATCTAAGTACAAAGACTCAGGCTTAGAGGGGGCAGGGGTTGATGTTGATCACCCCTGCACTTCCACAGCCCTATGAGTTTCATTCCAGAGGCCTTTTCATGATCAAAGCCTGTCTTAGGTCCAATCTCTATCCTAGAGAATTGTTACCTGTCATTGACTAATTGATCAAGCATTAAAGGCCAGGCACAGAACAGGTAGCATTCACACCAGGGGAATAAGTTTTGTCTCCTTAGTGGCTCCTGGTCCGGAGGTCTCTCACTCAGCCTAAGTCACAGGGAGTCACAGCTTCCTGAGACTAGGCAGGGCGGCCCCCAACAAGCAACAAGTGCAAAAGTTATTTGAACAAATAATGAAGGAGAACTTCCCCATTCTGGCAAGGGAAATAGACTTCCAGGAAGTCTGGGAAGCTCAGAGAGTACCAAACAAGTTGGACCCAAGGAGGAACACACCAAGGCACATCATAATTACATTAGCCAAGACTAAAATTAAGAAGAGAATCCTAGAAGCAGCAAGAGAAAAGGAGACATTTACCTACAAAGGAATTCCCATCAGACTGTCAGCTGATTTCTCAAAATGGACCTTCCAGGCAAGAAGGGGCTGGAAAGAAGTATTCCAAGTCATGAAAGGCAAGGACCTACATCCAAGAATGCTCTATCCAGCAAAGCTTTCATTTAGAATGGAAGGGCAGATAAAGTGCTTCTCAGATAAGGTCAAGTTAAAGGAGTTCATCATCACCAAGCCCTTATTATATGAAATATTAAAGGGATTTATCTAAGAAGAAGAAGATAAAAATATGAACAGTAAAATGACAGAAAACTCACAATTATTAACAACCACACCTAAAACAAAAACAAAAGTAAACTAAGCAAACCACTAAAACAGGAACAGACCCACAGAGATGGAGATCACACGGAGGATTATCAACAAGGGAGTGGGAGGGGGAGAGAGGGGGATAAGATACAGAGAATAGGTAGCATAGACAATGGTAGAAAATAGACAGGAGGAGGATAAGAATAGTATGGGAAATGTAGAAGCCAAAGAATTTATATGTATGACCCATGGACTAAAGGGGGGGAATGTGAGTGGGAGGGGGTGTGCAGGGCAGAGGGGAATAAAGGAGGGAGGGAAAAGGGACAACTGTAACAGCATAATTAATAAAATATATTTTTTAAAAAGTTAAAACTATAAAACTTCTAGAAGAAAACAGAAAAATATTCACAACCTTAAAATAGTCAAAAACACTTCATACAGGACACAGACATTAATAAGACAGACAATCCATTAAAATATGAATAAGGGAGTTTCAGAGGGCACATCCAAAAGGAGGACATGTAAACGAACAATACGCACATAAAAATATTTTGAGAAACACGGGGTTAAGCGAACTACAACCACAGTGACAGACAGCTGCACACCTGCTTGAATGACCACAGGTAAGAAGACTGATAAGTACCAAAGTGAGGAGCAACTAGAATTCTTGTATATTACTGGTGGAAATGTAAACCAAGAAATCAGTTTAAGGAAGTATTTTGATACTTCTTAGAAAATTAAACATACACCTACTCTATGACCCAGCAATTCTGTTCCTCAGTATGTTACCTAAGACATTTGAAAACATACATCCACAAAGAGACCTGTACAACAATATTTGTGGCAGTTTTATTGGTGATAGCTCCAAACTGGAAACACCCCAAATACATATCAATGGATGAATGACGGACAAACTGCAGTGCATCTGTCGATGGAACACCACCCAGCAGCGAAAAGGAACAAAGTACGGACCAACGCCCCAGCAACGAATCACATGAACACTATGCTGGATGTAAAAACACAGATGCAAAAGAACACATACGGGGTGGTTTCATTTACATGAAGTTCTAGAACCGTCAACATCCTATGCTACAGATAAAAAAAACAGTGTTTGACCGATAATGGGAGAGGCAGGTTGTTTGCAAAGGGAGCTGAGGAAACTTTCAGAAGAATTTAAGTGCTTTACAACTCAGTTGGGGTGGTGATCACACTGATGTATATAATTATCTAAACTCATACACTAAAATTATATTCATTTTACTGTATGCAATCCAACCTAGAGCATCGATAAATAAATGTTTACAACTCTATGTGGTGGCAGGGGAGGGCTGGTGGTGGTAGACTGTCCAGTGGCAGCATATGGGCAGAGACAACTAGACTCAATCCCCCACTCTGTCCCATGTACTCTGCTCCTGTCTGAGGACCCTGTGACAGGCAGTCACTGTCCCCAGCCTCACTGCCACCACTGGGTAGTGAAGGGAGCAAATAATCAAACACGAGGAGAAAAACGCTCTGGCAGGACTTGTCAGGTGTTACGGACACACTGGAGGGGCGATTGTGCCGGCAGGAGGGTTCCGCAGGGGAGGCGACAACCTGAGTTTTGAAGGAAAAAGCAGATATGCTTGAGGGAGGGAGGGTACACAGTGGGGCAAAGAGAATTACTGGCAGAGGCAAAGGAGCAAAAAACAATATGGCTTGGCTGGAACACAGAGGGAAGGTCAAGAGAGATGAAGGAAGAGGGAGCGACAGAAGGGGGAGTGGACAAGAGCTGTGGGCTAGGCTCCCCCCAGAGAGGAGTTCTGAGTCTGCTCTGCGGTGATCGGTGACCGGGAGACAGTCACCTGACAGGAACACAGTCTCCTTTGGTCTTGGAAAGTTGGGTGTGCATTAGGAGAAGGAATAAGGAGGGAGACTAGAGGCCATGGAAGACTGGGATAATGACTGTGGCAAGGGTAACAAATGACCTGGGGCTTGGGTCAGCAGGAAGCAGTTTGTGAAGCAGGGGCAGAGACCAACACCTTGGGCATTTGCCCGAGGCTGGTCCCAGCTGCAAGCGCACTATGTCTCACAAAATGAAATTTCTTCTAACATCTCAACCTTTTTCAGCTATTAAAAAACAAATTAGTGTATCAAGTTATATAGAGCCATAAGTAGCATCAGAGCTCATTCAAATTCCCCTTTCCTCCCAACACACCTGGCAGGACTCTCAGAATAGTAATGGTCCCCATGTTCTACAACATGCTGGATTGGAAACTCTGTTTTTGACTATGCCACTCAGTCTTTCTTCAGTTAACTGCACTTCCTGTACACTTAATCTTGCCATTCGTCTGTCTCCCACTTTCCCGGGACCAGACCGCTCTGTATCCTAATGAGATTGGATTGCAGAGCAGGCCACTCTGTTTAGTGTCTGGTGGCAGCTTGGACAGCAGGCTACACACTCATGTCAGGGCATGTTTAACCACTTAGGAAATCAGCTGCAGCAAACCAAGCACACACTGCCTGAACATTTAGTGGGGGTGGAAATGTCCCAAACTGCCTCTCCACTAGGAGACTCATCCTTTACTCATCCAACATACCCATTTTGAGAGGTCTTGGGGGCTACTGGCCCCAATTGGGAACAATCAAGTCCAGGTACTTGAACTTGGAGGATCTCCAATGAGCCACAGCCATGACAGAAATGAACTCCAGGGGGATGGGAGAGGAGTACTGAAAGGAAGAAGGATAGAGGATGCCCAACTAAACCTCAAAGTGCAAGTGGAAGTGAGTCAGGTAAGCGGGGTCCAACACATTCCTGAAAGAGAGGAAGCAGCATGTGCAACCATGTGGGATGTGAATGGTTCATACTGCCAACCACGAGTCACTCTGCTTGGCCGCAACAGTGGGGGCTTCAGGAATGCAAGGGACAAAGGGGCCTGATGGTAGCTGGTAATCACTGTGTTCAGCCTACATCAGGAGAAACCAACGACTCACTGTGGAGTCTTTCTGTGTGAGCCTAGGTGAGTTACTTTGCCTGTTTGAGCCCCAATTTCCTCATCAATAAATGGGGATAACAGCACCCCCAGCTCCGAGAGTTGCGACTGCCATTGTTGCTACACTTGCAGCCCTGCCCTCACTTTACATCCTAGTAAATAACACACTCGACATGCTTGGCCCAGTGACCACCACAGCACACATCAGTGTTCAAAATACTGCTCTCTCTTCTTAAAAACCTTGTATCACCATCATCATTATTACTCTTTGGCTTTTCTCAAGAGACAATGTTCTTACTATCAATCTGCATTTTGGAAGCACTTAATAACCATGTGTAAAAGCCAATCAGATTATTCTAGCTATCCTAACACATGACCCAGTGTGAAGTTATTGCCTTATGTGACTACTCAGTGACCATTAGAAAGCACACGTATTTCCCTTTAATTAGTAAATTAAAGATGTCACATGGGAAGAGACACGAACAACATACAGAATGAAAGTATTTATACAATGAATCCCCTTTATTTAACAGGAAAATTAAATACACTTAGCAATTATAAAGAAATCCCAATGCTCCCTGAGTCTTAAGGAAATAGTCTGTCCATCTGACACTAATCAAAAACATAAATAATGTATTAGCAAACTGAATCCAGCACTAAGTTTAAAGAATGAAAACTGATGTCAGGGCCAGAATGGTTCCACATTAGAAAATATATTAATATACTTAATCACATCCATACACGGAGAGATAAGAGGAATCGACTATTTTGATAATATGTGAACAGTGTCCACAGGGCAGTTGAGACAGCAGCTCTAACTGCAGTAGGTCTGAGCATAAATTACATGAGGAAGTGGAGACAGCAGTTATTCGAGAATCTTTCAAGGTCTGGTATGAATGAATGCCAAGAAAAGAAGGATGAGGTGGTGCCTTGATATGAGGGCACAAGAACAAAGGAGTGTGTGTGTGTGTGGTGTATCTTTTAAGGTGTCCGGTATTACACAAGTTGATAGCCTACAAGAAAGGAGCTAATGCATGAGAATATGTAAAAATTAGGAAAGGAAGGGAAACATGAACTGTCTAACAATCAGTGAGTTGCCTGGGTGGTAAGAGTTCAGACTCGAGCCGGGCTGATGGCTCTGAATCTCATCTCCATCATTTACGGGCTGCGTGACGCTCTGCAAGTTCCCTAAGCTCCCTCTACCTTATATCCTTCCTCACCGGAGAAATGAAAGTAATAGTGATGCCTTCTTCACGGAGTTGCCATAAGGATTATATAAATTAATACTTACAAAATGCCTACATGTATTAAACAAGAGATAAAATCAACGTCTCTTAGATACAGAACACTTGGTACCACTAGGTGTAAAATGGATATTCTTCCTTTCTGATGGGGTGCGGACAGAAGCATGGACACAAAGAACGGAGAAGACGCCAGAGAATCGGGGGAAGCGCTGAGATCGAGAGGTGCTGATGTCACCCACAGTCGTCATCAAAAAGAGGGTTCCGTGCTGTATGGAAGATATGAGTCAGCCAGGATCCCAAAATTCCATTTTGCCCCAGGATGACCTTGACCATTACAACAAGATTCGGAAGAAGTATAAGGGAGGAAGGAGTAACAAACTAGAGTAGGACTCAGATGAGAAGAGAGGCACAGAGAACAGGGTTCAAAAGGGACCATCATGCTTTGTTCTATATATTTCAGAATTAGTTGCACCTATGACAATGAACATGTATCAATGCATATTTAGGTACTCAGAAAATAATTAAGTGCAAAATGCTACCATCAGAGGAAACTGAGTAAAGGGTACATGGGGTCTTCCTGCATTATTTCTTACAACTGCATGTGAACACATATGTACTTCAACAGAAATTTCCATTTAAAGAGAGAATACTAAAGAAGAGTACACCTGAGAGAAAAACCTTCACTGTCATCTTCACTCGGATTCCAGCCACCGCTGCACAGAAGGGAGACTGAGCCTGTACTTTACACAGAGAAGTTAAAAGGATAGCGAACAGCACCTTTCCCTCTGCACACATGGTGCAGCACGGGGGAGAGGCTGGTGGGCGGTTCCTCAAGGGCCTATCAGAGTAGCCCTTGCTTTGCCATGGTCCATGGTCTTTCCTCAGTCTCGTAGCTCAGAACCTGGTGTTATCAGGGTTCCAAGAACCAGCCCAGGGCTCAGTGGTGGACACCAAGAAGCCAAACTCATGACATCTGCAAAAGAACTCATGATCAGGATGGCCAGTAGCTAAGAGCCTGGGTTTTGTTCAAAGCAGCCAGCCTCGTGTTCAAATCTCTCTGCTGTTACTCATTAACTGTATGACTCTGGGCAATTTTCTTAACCTCTCTGGGCCTCCATTTCTCCTTCTGTAATAATTAGGTTATAACTGTACCACCTTATTCAGAATATGAAATGTCATGGAGACTTCAAAATAAACATAGTAGACTGAGTAAGTGCATTGATGGCTGCCTTGACCCAAAACTTTACTAAGATAACAGTTAAGGAATGAAAGAAGTATGATATACCATAATGCCAAAGAGAATAGAGAGTAAACAAAGCAGGGAGAGAGAGAAATCGACAATATTTTTTGTATACAGAACATTGTGGAAGGAGTGCAATAAATCAGATGGGACAAAGGAAGTTAAAACCTAAAAGCATCTAGACAGCCTTCCTTGTAAAATCAAACTATGGAAGAACTAGAAGAAAGTTTCCTAATTTAAAGTTTTCTTTTCAAAATGTGGAACTAAGACCTGAAGAAGGACAGCAACTTGTCCAAGGAGACACAGCACTTAGTGTCAGAGCTGGGACAGGAGCCACTTCCCGATGCAAACCCTAGCGCTTTGCCCTCAGGCATTACTTCTTCCTTGTTGTGAAGCCTAAGCAGGAGTGTCCAATGTGCTGACCAAGGCCACGGTGTTCTGTTTTTCTGAGTTTGTGGCTTTAGGAGCCTGAAGGAGGAAGTGGGGGTCACTGAGATGAGAAGGAAGGAAGAAGTCTTGGGAACCAGGAGGAGCACCAAGTACCTCTGTGGCCAAACAGAATTTTACCAGGAAGTATGTGCAAAAGCCGAGAAGCACTGCAGAAGACAGCCACATGAAGGAGGCCACTCTTGACATTCTGAAACGAGTGGAGGTTCAGAATTAGTTTGCTGCTTATCTGGCCTCAGGTGACAGTGCTGCTGGAAGGCTGAATGGAGTTCAGCAAGTTAATCTTGCGTATCTTATGGGTCCTGGTGCTGTACACACAGTGTTTCTGATGTTGATTACTGTCTCAGCCAGTGCAGGGGGGATTTGTTTTATGATGATCTCAATTACAGATAACTGCTATGCCCGGAATCTCACACCAGCTGCTTGTAAACCAGAATGTTATATGAACACTGGCTGCTGAAAGCCAAGGGCTGCCTAGAACATGCTTTTAATTTAAAGCTGATGATAAAATAGCTCTATTTCTAGAGAAAGAAGTTTCTCCCATGTTTTGTGAGCTTTCCTACTTTGGATTTAGAATCCTGCAGAAATGACAGCACTGTTGTTGCATGCACCTTTCTGATTTTCTATTGGGAATAACTATCATTTACATATTAGTATTTGGTATGCAAAGTCAGGCAGAGGAAAATGGCCTAGCAATCCTGACACCCTCAAGATGGATTTCTGGCATTATGAAACAGGTTCCTGACTACCTAGAAGTGACTTGGGATGATGCATAAGTGTGATACCCACAAACACCAGGGGGGCGCTGCGGGGAGACAAAGGGCCATCAGGTACCCAGGCCGCCTTTTCTCTTGGTCACACACAACACCTGAAAGCCAGTCTTCCTCTCCTTAAGCCATCAGTGTGTGTACAGCTGAGGGCAGCACTCGAAGCACCTCAATTTCAGAGAGACCAGGTGTCCAGCAAGTTGTAACCCCACTGTGGAAGCCCAGAGCATCACCACTGGAAAGGAACAGGGTCAGGGCCTGACCTTCCCATCCAGTGGGGGAAATGGAGGTGCAGAGGGGGCAGGGCCCTCCTCCAGGTCTCAGAAAACTGGAGTCTCATCCCAGACTAAAATCAGACTCAGCACTCTAACTTCAGTGATTCAGTTTAGAAACCTACTATTTCCATTTTCTTACTGGCTCCTCACATCAAAGTCTCTGAAAAGATAAAATGCTTGGGGCCTCGTTCCTACAATCACTCCTCCCAGCTCTTGCACTTTCCACAAAATCTCATTTGAAGAATGCCACACCAAAAGGTTCTCTTTTTTGTTTCAAGAATCAGGTGGTCAGCACTGCAGCTATCCCACCCTCCCACCCGTGATCAATGGTCAGTAGGAAAGTGGAGAAACAGAGGGCCAGCCCTCCTCCCACCCTCCAGAACATGGGGGTTTACGGAACAAGTCTGTTTCCCTCACCTACTTGCATGGGTCTCACCCTGCACACACTGGTCCCAACGTCTCTCAGCCTTTGCCTTTCTGGTCCAGAGTACTCCCTGTGCTCTCCATTGCAGAGCCCTGGCGTCACTCTCATATACTAATTTAATTTTAATTTTTATGAAGAGAAATTATTTATTGTTGATATCTGTGGGGATCCCCATAGAAGCCACCAAGTCCACATTCTTATCAGCCTGTAACTGCAAAACAAAGTTACCATTTTTTAAATATTCAAATTGTTACTACATAAGCCCCGCTTACATGAATCCTTCTAGCAAATCACCAGCAATTTCTCCAGGCTCTTCTGCTAGAACCTGCTGGTCTGGCCTTTTCCTCCCGGCCTGTCCCAGTGGCCACCACACCATCCTGACTTCAGAGAGAGGGCACTGTGGTCTCTAACTCCGCAGACCACTACGGCTGTGACGTGAACAGGACAGTGCCAGTTCAGAGAAGCGTGACTGCTTCCCGGGAGGTAACTATGTGCTCCTAGAGCTGGCCGTTCTAAAGGTCATGGGCTCCATCTCACTCAGCATGCCTGTGGGAACCAGTCCTTGCCTGTCTCCTAGCCTGTCCCAGAGGGCCGGCCCAGCTCATGGCTTTCAGATGAAAGTTCCAAGCATCTTCATGCCACCGGCCTTCCTAATGCCCTCTTCAATCTTGGCTCCAAATTAAAGGATAAATCCTTCCACACCCCCATCCAACACGAGCATCCTTCCTACTCTAGAATTAATTTCTCAGGTGACAATGGAAACCTCAATTTCCTCAAAAGGAAACAAACCACCACATCATGGAAAAAAAAGTCATAATAGTCAACAGGAAATTGAGCAACATCTGGCCTTTTGCTGGATTAACTGACAGCATGGGACATGCCGGTGGTCCATCCGCCCTGCCCCAGCCTGATTCCAGTCCTCTGCATCACCTGTCCTCACCAAAAAGACGAGCTGCCCTCTCTGCTTCAAGCTGCCCCTCTGTGAGCTGAGGCTGGAATGAGAAGACGCCTGTGTTTTCTCAGAACAGGCACAGGCAGGCCAGCCAATCTAGAGGTGAGAGCAAAACAAATGGAAGAAAACAGCTTCTGCCTCTGTGGGGACAGGACCCACTGCCCGCGTGGCCAGCTGTCTTTTCAGGCTGCAGTCTTTCCACTTTATTTTGTGGTACATGTGGGGCTTCCCTAAGAAAAATGAGGGCATTACTAATTGCTCCACATCTGCATGACTGGAAAGGCCAAAGAGACGGTCCTCCAAGAAATTTAGAAGGTTCTCTTCCAAAGACAAATTTTAACGTCCATCCAGAAATGTTGAAATGGCCTCCAACTCTGCAAACGGTAGAATTTCTAGTTTCTAAGAAACATTTAATGCCTCCCAGACTTCCTGCTGCTTTCAGATGACACTCTCAATGCTGCCACATAGAGATCCCAACAGGTATGTTTCTAGGTTCTTCAATCCACACGGGGTTGCTGAAAATGCAGCTGTGCATTTAAAAAAAGAGGTCAGAAGACAGCAGAGACACAGCAGGAGCAGTTACTGAGGTGCAGTTCAGGTAAATGAAGCTGTTAAGGGAAAACAGAACAATAAACATGATGGCCCAATTTGGCACCTAAGGTCCTTGAAAATGCTTCATTTTTTTTTTTTTCCCAAATAAAGAAGTAAACTCCCAGAACTAAATTAGTAGGCAATGAGGACCTAGTACTTTACATTTCCATGTGCAATCAAAAAAGAGAAAGACCAGGATTCAATGGTGCTACAAATGTTAGGAAGACACTCACTCAGTTTCAGGACCACATAACCTGTGATCTGGGCCAAGAACCAGCCGTGAGCTCCACCCCTGCTCCTCCTGGTACCACTGCACTCCCTAGGCAGTGCCACATACTTAGACACAGCTGTGGCCTCCAAGGGCCCCATGGCTGCACCCAGACCCAGCTGCCATCTCTAAGTGCACACTGCCCCCTGAGAGGGCCTGGGGCTCAAAATGGCACAGGGATTCTAAAGTCAGCAGGGCTTCCCGTGCTCTCAGAGGGGACCAGAAACAACACTCCTTGGTCACACCTCTAGCTCCCGCTCGCCATAGAACTTAGTCATACATCAAACAGAGGCCAAGAGGTAAAAAAGGGAGAAAGTCTTTCACAGTACCACTCCACATTTCTCAAGTTTGCCCTGCCTGGCTCCTTCGGCCTTTAGGATGAGTTTTTTCCAAGAGGCTCCTTAGCCCCTTAAGAAGTGAGAATCTTGGCTGACTCAGCTACTAATCAGGCAGACATGCCAACAGAAGCCAAAAGCCCAGCAGACATTATGTCTTACACCCCACAGACACATCTTATTTATGGTACACTAGGGTGGAGCCTAAAGCAGTTGTGTTTGCCCTTTGCAGTCACCCAAAATGTGTCCATGCTCACCAACCTCCCTGTTCTGGTGTTGGTGTCCACCTCTATCCTACAACATGACTGCGTTCATGAAGTACGCTGTTCGTTAATCAAGAAATTCAGAACCGGACACCCAGGACCAATGGAAGAGGGTGGGCTGGCTGCTGGGAAGTCCCTGTGCCCACAGTTCAGATTGCTTTCTTCAGCGGTGGTAGGGGGAGAAAAGACAGCTCATTCTTCCCTTCCTCCATTCCACGGACACTCTGTGGGCCACCGCTTACACTGAGGGCTATCTCGGGAGTAGCAGAATGAGCCCCTATGTACAGTGAACGCAGCACAGTCAGTGTGGCAAGCCCTGCCTCTACCACGCCCATGCTGCACATGTCCACTCATTGACAGATCTCTTATAGTCCCAGCATTGGGGAAATGAGAATATAAGAAACACCACAGATGAAACTTCCCAAACGTATACAAACATCAGGAAGATATCTTTAAGAGAAGCAGCCTCCAGTGCAGCCAAAATGTTCTCCTTCACACTAGCGGTGCCCACTGTCCTGGGCACATAGTTCCCGGCCCAGCTTCACCCATTTCTCTGATGAATGTAACTTGCCCCTTTGGGTTTTTTTTTCCTTTTTTTCCCCATTTTTATTTTAATGATTGTTCAAGTACAGTTATAACTTGTCCCTTTGGTTTGTGGGTCTAGATGCCCTTCACTTCCCACCTGGGTTGACCAGGAAATGAGTTGATGAGGTATAATCCTCCAGTAATGAAAGTACATATGGGAACATATGTTGGCTCCATAAATCAACAATCTCCAGCACGACCATTAAGACTTATTTCCGATTTTTCCTCAAATACCCTATGAGGAAGCTGCCAAAAGGAGTGATACCCTGTGTGCGTGAAGTCAGACCTAAAGCAAAGCAAGCACTCTCTTCCGCTGCCTCTCTTGCCAGTGTCACCAACTTTATTGAGGGGGTAATTGAAAAGTCTGGCTTTGGGCCAAGTGCTGCCTTCTGAATGAGGGACAGGGGATGGAGGAGCCATAAAATGCTAAGTGCTCCACATGCACGCCCAGGGCCACCTGCCCTGTGCTCCCATGTCACATCAATCTTCCCAGCCTCTAGTTCAACCAAGAGGGAGGCTTCCTTCAGACTCCCAGGAGAGGCATAATCAGTGTGACTTCCCCTGGGCCCGCAGCTCCTGAATGCATAATTAACATTTATAACATGGGCCTAAAGTCATTGCCCAGGCTCTGGAAACTGTTTCCCAGATTGAGAAACCGAGCACAGAATGAAGCAGTGGCCACAGCCACTAAGCCAACAGTCCCACAAGGCCAGAGAGCCCCGTCTGTTGCTGCTGAATCCCTAGACCTCTGCTCAGCCCCTCTCAGCCCCCAGCACTGAGCAGAAGCACAATAAATACTTGGGGTCTCTCCCCTTTACACCCACAAGCAGGGGAACACAGCTACGTGGAAAGGCTCAGATAGGCACTCAATAACACGCATACACACACAAACAGATAGAGGTGAACATGCACTTGTCCACTCACACACACACACCTTTACCTTAGTAACAAGGTCTGGAGCTAGAATTACCATTTTTCTTTCACCCATTTGGCACTCCACTTTGCTGGTGAAAACAGACCAATTTACACATTGGTGGGGTCATGTTTTGTTTCATTTTCTCAGTTGCAGTGAAAGAGTCGGAGTTTTTCTAGGCCAATCTTCCCATTTTAAAGGTGGGAAAACTGAGGCTAAGGTGGGGAGGAGAATTGCTTAAGTGAATGAGCAATGCGCAGGAATGAATCTGGTCCTCAGTTTCCTAGGTTAGATGGGCCTGAGTTCCTTCCAGTGATGACTTTCCAGCCATCACCCACAAAGGTTGAGCTGATAATGAAAGGGACTGCCATTTACTGAGAGTGTCCCACTTGCCAGGCCTTTAACACACAGAATATCCAATCTCAAAAACATCACTGCAGGGTTCTGCATCTCAGAACTAAAGAAATCAAAGTTCAGGGAGGTAAAATATTCCACTGAACCACATGAAATTGACAATATTTGATCATTCTTATCTGATAAAAAAGGCAAATCAATCATTTCCCTCCTGCCTCAGAGCAGGTAATTGTCTAAGCCAAGCTGTGTCCCCAGAGCCCCCACCCCTCCCGCTGTAGCCTCCCTGCTCCTCACACATGCCTGTGAGCAGGGCCTGCCCCCCGCCCCCCACTGCACTGTGGCTGATCCTGGTGGCCTCCTTCATGCTTAGACTAAGCCTGGACCTGCTGCCCTCTGTGCTATGCACCAACCTCCATCGCAGCTGTCCTCTGTGTTTTCTGATCTCAGCCCTCTCTGCTTTGGAATGTTTCCTCCCCGATCAGACTAACCATCCTCTGACCCTTCTTTACCCATGAGGATGCCCACTGGGGGGCCTGCCTGTCCACACTGGTCTGGACAGCTTATCTCTTCTCTTGGCCTGTCATTTTCATCATTTGGAACCTTTTAAGCATTTACTTCTCACATTTTTGCAGTCTACTTTAAACATGGACACTGTGTTAATCTTAAGAAAATGTTCACAAATATTTTGATACTCCTACTTTCAAGACCTGAAGGTTACCTCCCCTCCTCCTGAGTGCAGGCTGGACTTAGTGACCGGACCCTAAGAGAGAAGTGACAGTGTGCCACTTCCAAGATTCGGTTATAAAAAGACTGCAGCTTCCAAATGAACATTCTATTTCTCATTTGTTCTCCCTCCTGTTCCTCCTCTAATTCCTCCCCCTCCTATCACTGGCTCTGCGGAAGCTATATCATGCAGTCAGTCCACATGGTTGATTCTTGCCAACTGCCACATGAATGAGCTTAGAAACCAAACCTCTAGCCCCAGCCAAGCCTCAGAGACTGCAGCCCTGGCCAACAACTTGACTTGAGAGATCCCAAGTGAGAACTACCCGGATAAATTTCTCCTGGGTTTCTGACCACAAAAGCTATGCTATAACCAACACTTGTTGCTTTAAACTGCTAAATTTGGGATAATTGAGTAATCAATACATGCAACATTAGTCTCAAAAGACAGAAAGAGGTTGTCCCCATATTAACAATATCACATGGCAGATGAGCTTTCTTGTTTATTTCCCTAATTATTGTCCTCACTGCCTTCTTAATTGCAAGCTGGCCTACACTTGCTCCCTTCCCATCATCTACCTTGCCAGGTGCCCATTGCTTCCAAGACCTAAGCTAATGGGCATTTCCAGACCAACCTTTGTTTTGATTCCATTTAGCAAAAATAAACAAATAAACTAGTAAAGAGTGAAACAACAATAAAATCTCCAAGGATATGATGTGGCTGTCCAACAGGAGTATGTGCTGCTGCAGCACCGTGCAATTAAAATACCCCATTGCCTCGTTCATGGTCTCTGACTTTGAGCTCCCAAGTCAGAGAATTTTCCAGTCCACTGAAATGCATGCTGACATTAAAAACATGTCAGAGTGGTGACAAAGAGAACAGACTCGAGTGTCTGAAAATTGAGTCCAACCCTCAGGAGTGTACATCCCACCCTGTGCAGGCAAGTCATTTGAAACATTTATGCAGGGATAAAATCCAAGTACGAACATGAAGGGCCACTCTGGGTTATTTGGTGGCCATGGAATTCTACTAGACAGAGGTTGGTTTCATGTAAGTGAACTCAAAAAGCCTGCTGGGAATTCCCAGGTTCAGACCATGAGCGCGCTAGTGTGCTAAGACAGCGTGTGCTTTCTTTAGACCCCCGGGCCACACAGGGCTTCCTCCCTCACTCCCGCTGCTTCCTCCCCTTGTCTCATGCTGCCTCACACTCCCGAGTCTGGGTGTTAGGCCCTGCAGTCTTCGCAGGAGAGTTAGGAACAGGTTTTATTTATTACTTGTGGCATGTCTATCACCTTGGAACCAAGGCATTCATTATCTTTATTTATGATATGCTAACTAGGTCTCTGACTTTAGACAATATCATTTCTAACCTTTGGAAAACAAACAAAAAAAATCAAGTTGAGTTTTCTAGCTAGTTCGCACATAGCCCACAGCAACTAGCTTTGTTGCAGGCACCATCATTCCTCAACCGTGCTCCATCTCATTCCCAGCTCCGCCTGCCCCCAAGTGAATGGCTAACAGTTACATGTGCCTTCAGGAATCCAGGACACTGGGAAGGAGCTGACGTTAAAAGATCTGCCTGTCCTCAAAACCACCAGGCCTAAACCTCTCTCATAATGAAGACGTCCTGAGAACATCACCGGCTCCAAAGTTAAGCCTCTTCAATTTGATAGCAACCAGGTCCTTGGCTACCAAGATGGAAAGTTGCCCTATAAAGGGGTGACATCATCTAGGTAAGACGTGGCCAGAGAAGGTCATGTGATATGGATAAAGGCAAACCTTAATTAGAGATAGAAATAAGCCTGTGGGATTTGCTTTTGAAATTACAGATAACGGAACTTCAAAATAGAGCCTATATGGGCTTCTTCCACCCACCAATTCCACAGACTAAATGGATTTCTGAAGCAGCCGACTGGAAATGTAATCAGTATTTCAAGAAAGCAAAATCAGCTCTCATCACTCAAATTTGGTGATTTTGCATTTCTACACATGCTAAAACATGAAAAAGTAAAATAATTTGAGATCAAAACCTGAAAACACACCAGAGGAGAAAAGAAAAAACAACAGGGTCCATATCAGGGACACTTTCTATTGTCCCAGCTGTGCACGAACTCTGACATCTAGCTGTGGGACTTCATTCTGTTACATAACCTCTCTGTGGCTCAGTTTCATCACCGATAAAATGACCATATTAGTAGAATCTTCCTCACTGGATTATTGTAAGAGTTAAATGAAACCCACAGAATAACTGCTGGCACCTAGGAAGTACTCGGTGAATACTAGCTATTGTTGTTGATGTTACTTTTATCATCATCATTCTCCTTCTGTAGGCAGACCCTCGTGGGAAGCCACATCACAAGCACAGTGTTGCTTAGTGAGCATGGGGTCTGTCTGCACACCAGATGAATGCAGTGTCTAGCAGCATCAGCAGAGAGGCCTGGTGTCCCCGCCCCTGTTACATTCAGATAGTTTTATCAGTGGGTTCAGAACAGCCCCAGTGCATGGTTGGGAGCATCCTCCATTCTGGTCAGATGAGCACTGCTTATGCACCACTTTACAGATCTCCACTGCCTTTCTCTGTCACGTTTGTTTACTTATTTAATTATTAATTAATTGAATTTATTGGAATGAACTTTGGTTACAAAACCATACAGGTCTCAAGTGTATAACTCAACAAAACATCATCTGCACACTGTGTTGTGTGCCTACAAAGTCTCTTTCCATCCCCATCCCTCCCATCCCGCTTTGCCCTCCTCCACCAAGCCCCCACCCCCTTTCCCTCTAACACTGCATTGTTGTCTCTGAGTTATGTATAAAATTTTGTGGCTAATCCCTCACCTTCTTTCATCTAATCTCCCCACCCTGCCTCCTCTGACAGCTGTCAGTCTGTTCCATGTGTCCATGCCTCTGTTTCTATTTTGTTAGTTTATTTTGCAACAGAAGGCATAGGTATCTTCGCATTACATTATAGTTGATATTATTTCCAGGACACATCCCTACCTCCAAATTAGTGGTTATTAGATCCATCACTAGATCTCATTAAAAGCTTTAAGTTTATTATTTTACATATTTTCACAACTAATATAACTGGTTTCCTACGAAGTCCTATGCTTTTATTTCAGTTATTTAAAATCAGTTTTGTAAAGGGGTCCGTGGTCACACATAGACTCCGAAATCTGAACCCCTTCCTATTGGACTCCATCGCCTGTACTTCAATCACCACTTGCTGCTGGGCTTGGAGAGGAGGGCAATGCTCTTAAGAATTTTGAGTACCATCAAAACCCCGAGCGCTCCCATCTTGTTCAGCACTGCTGAAGCCCTGGGAACCCCCCATGAACACTGGAGGAGTTTCTTCATCCAACAGATCAGTCCATTTGGGGGCGGGGGCAGGGGGTGTCACCTTACACCACCTCTGAAGAATTTCACTCAACCTCCCCACACACTGCCTTTTCCTTTGCAAGGTGCCTCTTCCAGTGACTTTATTAGGACATGTCAGACTGCGTGGCTGACTCTATTTTCATCGAGTCAAGTGATGACACATGGGAAGATTAAATGTTGGATGTGTTCAGAGGAAGAAATAAAGGTGTTACCATAAGATTTTTTCCATGAAACATCCAACTAAAAGGCATGTGTGTATATTTTCTGTCTGACAGGCTTCTATCTGTGAGTGTGGCTAAAAATATGAATGACCTATTTGTCCTCATGCATCTGAGAATGACAGAACAAGAAGAGGCCTCATTTAACAGGGAAAGAGACCAAGAGAAACACCACGCCATGATAACGGGCTCAGCCAAAGAAGCAAATGGACTTGGGTTTGAACCCTAACTTCTCATACTACTGGTGTGCAATGGGTACAAACCCTGGTTGGGGAGTCACTGAATCACAGGTTCATAATCTGTAAAGTGGGAAGAATTACTATTCAAAATATTTTTATAGATATATTAATGAAATAAACATGTGAGATGACTAGCACATACAATGAATGTTATTAGCACAAAGAAAGACAAGACTACTCAAGGTCCTATATGGGATGGTACAGAGCCAGGTCTAAGACCCAGGCTTCTGGCTTTCCTGCAGTTTTCTTTAATGCATGAGGACCTACGTGACAGTCCGCCCTCCCCCCGCCACCCAGGACTTGACTAGGCAGCTTGTGGACTGCCTAACCCCTTTCTAGCTTATGCCTCGAAAAGTATAAAAACAGCATGTTTATATAGCAAGAGACACAAAAAGCAAGACTTCCTTCTGCCAGCACCATAAAAATGAAAGAATGATAGTGGACCAGCTAAAGACAAGACACCAAGGGAGCTTTTAGTCCTGTACCTGCTGGCAATCAGATTTCTGGGAGTCTAAGCTCCCTCTGACAAAGCGGCTGTTCTCTTTCACATCTCTGTGATCCATTTGCACACATGCTCAGAACCACCTTTGGCACACTCATTTCCAGATGACTCGACAGACTTTTCTGAGAGATGACAGGCTCCAAAGCGTGTGCTGTCACTCACATTGGGCTCCTTTTACTGCCCACTTGGCTGAACAGACTCATACGAAAGCCAGGTCCTCAGGGACTCACAGCACAGGGAGAGCACGTGTGGGCAGGCCGTGACCTTTAAACCCAAGATTCTAGGGGAGAGCACATGGCAGGAGGTGTGGTCTTAATGGAAGAGGTAGTTAAGGAGAGCTACCTGGAGGGAGTCACTTAAGCAAAGGAGCAGTTCAGCAGGTGAAGAAAAGGGTAAAGAAATGCCAGGCAGAGGAAACAATGTACTCCAAAGCCCAGAAGTGACAGCAGCGGAGTAGGTTTACAAAGCTTAAAAAAAAAATTATGTGAGGTTCTGCGATTTGGTAGACATTCAATAAAATCTTTCATGTTAAACTAAGAAAGCTTCTTTTTCCTTAATACCCTGATACCAAAAAGTTGTTTGTACTACTCTGAGATGGAGGCAGTTCCCCTCCACCCTGGAAGGAGAGGATTATTCTTGGAGACCACTGGCTCATAGTTGAGAAAGCAGTAATGAGCACCCAGCAGCTACTGGGCTGTGTGTGGCACACAGCAAGGGCCTTAAAAGAGACCCATGAGACTGGGCCAGGCGGCTGGGCTGTACCTTTACATCCAATGTGAGTAAGTCATGCGGGAAAACAGCATTCTCCCTGCTACAGCCACCAAGAGACTGGACTAGAGGGTCTGACAAGAGTGGGGCTGGGTTTCCGTTGGGCATTCCTCTTTGTCAAGTTCTTGATAGCTAAGGGCAAGATAGCAATCAGTCCTAGAGTTCGGTTTTCGTTGATTCCATCTGGGGCGTCAACTGCTTCAGTGTGCCTGGAATTCAGGGCTTCCAGGAACATGGGGCTTTCTGTACTAATTCAGGAAAGTACAAATGAAACAGGATGAGCTGGTAGCCCTCGCTCAGCTCACTACAAGTGTACCTGCCTGGTGCTGGGCCCCAGGCTGCGCACTGAGCATGGAGATGGGTAAGACATAATTCCTGCCCTCAAGTTCACAGTGTAATGGAAAAGACAAGCATGTGATGAAAATAAATTCCACGGATCCCCATGGATCCCTTTCTTGATTAAGTGATTAATTGAAAGAAGTCAGTCCAAAAACTGAAAGTAACTGAAATGCAATTCTAATTTCTATTTCTTTTTCTCAAAGAATATCCAAGGAGATCTAGTTCACCACATTGTTTGTTTTTTTTTTTTTTTTCAATCTCCTTTTTTTCTCATCTCATTTCCAAATCTCTCTGAACCTCAATGTGCCCGAGCCCCTGGGGCCATCCTCCCACTCGGCTCCCTCTGCAAGGCTTTCCTGCTCCCCACCTACAAGACATCATCTTCCCTCACTCATCCCTGAACAGGTGACACTGTTTCTCCACTGAAAGTGGCTGCTGGAAGGAAGCCTCCTCTGGGGCTGGTTAAGAAAGGCTGGTGGGGGGAGGGGGTGGGGGTCCAGTCCTCCCTAGCCCTGTCTTCCTCTCGGCCCACAGAGGAGCAGAGCAGTTGTTTCCTCATGCGATGGCTTTCTTGCAAGAATTTCTTCACCTCATTTCACTCACATAGGCAGGTAATTCCAAACCGCTCTTCTAAGGGCCGTGATGAGGATAATGCATGTACAGGGAGGTGTGAGCCACAGAGATGGGTACTTAGCTTAAGAACAAAGCAGACACTTGGTCACCGGAACCGAAGCAGGGTTTGTCCAGCAGACTGGGGATTTCTCAAGGTTCCAGAGCTGGAGGAACTCTAACTGTAGGGGAGGGGAGCCTCTAAGGCTGCATCCATCCAACCTACCAGCAAATAAGCTTGAAAACAAAGTGAAATGCACAAACCAAGACCATGGTGCTCTACTTTCTGAACTACTTAAGAAAAATTAGCTTCTTTGTTCATCTAAAAAGGCTTTTATTATTTTTAAAATTATTGTACAGTAAAACTGACTGCTTGGGTGGGAATGGTAATATTCTACGAGTTTTAACTCATTTCTCATGTAGCCACCACCACAGAGACATAAATATTCCATCACTCAAAAAGCTCCCTATATGAAGAAGGAGCTCCTACTACCCCTTGCGACAGCATGGATAGAACTGGAGAGCATTACACTAAGTGAAATAAGCCAGGCGGTGAGGGACAAATATCATATGATCTCACCATTAACAGGAACCTAACCAACAAAACGAACAAGCAAGCAAAGTATAGCCAAAGACACGGAAATTGAGAACAGGCAGACAGTGCCCAGAGGGGAGAGGGGAGGGGATAACAGGGAAAAAGAGTGAAGGGTTTGCAGAAACAATTATAAAGCACATATGGATGGGGGGGGGGGTGTGGAACCGGGGGGGGGAGGCAGGAAGGGCTGGGGTGGTGAGGAGGGGTAGCGGTGGAAGGCAGAAAACTGCATTTGAACAACAATTTTTTTTAAAAAGCCCCCTTGTAATTACACCCACCCCTTCACCTCTTTCAACCACTGATCTGTTCTCCATTCCTATAGTTTCTTTTTAAAACGTCAGATAAATGGAATCATATACGGCTTTTCAGTTTGACTCCTTTCAACCAATTTAAAACCTCCCCATGTTTAATTTTTCATTTTTCAGAAAATTCCCTCTTTCCCATACACCTCAATCGAGCAGTAACACCTTTCAGATGATCCTATAATCATGATAAGCTTCCTATTTTTAGGGAAGTTGGTAAAGTATCTTGAAGGGGTTTTCCCAGGAGTGAAAAGAGCCCCAGGCAAGCCAGTCCTGGTTTAATAGATCTGGGTCCTGCTCCTCCAGGACCTACATGCAGTGCTCTGAATGGTGGAGGTGATAAGGGAGAGGACACACTGCCAAAAAGGAGGCCTCACGTCACTGAACTCTTACTATCATCAGTTCCTCCACCAGGAGGTTTTTGATTTGAATTCTTCCAGTCCTTTCTCCAGTTCCATGCATCTTGATATAACTTTCTGTATTAGCACCACCTGCTTGTTGGTAAACTTGGTAACATCTTCCTAGGACAATGTTTCAGCCTTACAGCTCTTCGGAGAGCCTGCCAGTCAAGTATTGTCTCCACCTTAGATTCCCCAGTTCCAGAGGTGGCTACAGAAGCCGGCCCATCTTAAACAGGATTGTCCACAGTTGCCTGCCCTCCGTGGCCCCGTGTCCAAAGCCTGGCAGCCCGGCAGCCTGGCAGCCAGTGCAACCGTGCAGCTTCACAGCCGGCTGTTGCTGCCTCAACACCTCTATTGGAAAAATTAGCTTCTTAAAGGGAGATCAGGGGAGAGTAGGGGTAGTTAGGTCTGCAAGGGACCACTTTTCTGATTACTAAAAATGTAGGTTAATTCTGTCCCTAAAGGAACACAGAACCTCACTACAGTAAGTGCTAGCAAAATATTGGTTGAGGTGGGACAGGACCATTTGCACTGTAGTTCACATTTATATCTTCACAGCCCTTTTCGCTGTCCTTTAGGGAACATTATCATAATGACGAGGTTGCAGAGACATACAGAGCCAGACTGCCTGGGATTGAATCCACTGACTAGCAAATCATTTCACCTCTCTGTGCCTCAGTGAGAATCTTCTGCTGGAAAACAAAGACAACAATATTACCTACCTGATAAGGTTG
Organism: Tonatia bakeri; assembly: GCA_004024845.1. Taxonomy (NCBI): domain Eukaryota; kingdom Metazoa; phylum Chordata; class Mammalia; order Chiroptera; family Phyllostomidae; genus Tonatia; species Tonatia bakeri. The sequence goes on from PVIA01001290.1 coordinate 153,976, forward strand.
TTCAGAATATTAAACAAGAAAATACCTGCAAAGTACTTAGAATAGTGCCTGGTACACAGTAAGCATCATATAAATACTTGGTAAATTACTGTATCATTGTCACTACCATTTAATTTGTACTTACTTTGTGCCAAATTCTATTCTCACAACACTTCTAGAAGACAGGCAACTTATGCCCTGGCTACTGTGGCTCAGTGTATTGAGCACTGGCCTGCAAACTAGTAGGTTGCAGGTTCAATTCCCAGTCAGAGCACATGTATGGGTTGTGGGCTAGGTCCCCAGTTTGGGGGCATATGATAGGCAACCAATCAATGTTTCTCTTGCACTTGTTTCTTTTTTTGTTTCCATTAAATTAATTCAAGGGATTTATTTATTGTTTGCTTGTTGAAATATTTTTCTCCTTTTAAAAAAATTGTTGTTCAAGTACAGTTGTCTCTATTTTTTCCCCATTGCTACCCCCAACTCCAGCCATCCCCACCTCCCACCCTCAGTCCTACCCCCCTTCAAACTCATGGAGTCTTGCACGTGTTTCTCTCCCACTCTTTCTCCTTCCCTTCCCCTTGCTCTAAAAAATAAATAAAATCTTTATTAAAAAAAAAGGAAAGCAGGCAATTTAAAATTATCACTGGTGTACAGCCAGGGGAATTGAGGCTCAGAAAGATAGTTAACCCACCTGAATCACATGGCCAACAGACAGCAATGTCTGTCTGGTTCCAAAGCCCATGCTCTATGCTCTTTTGCCATTCTCACTCCCCAAACCAAGTGTTGGATAACCATCCCTCCAAGAGTTTGTCTAAGACCCACCTCCCTACCAAAGTCCCTCAGACATCTGAGACCAGTCTTGGAAGAACTTCTGGGAGCTGCACTTTGTTGGGAGAGAGACATCGCCATGGGGTGGCCAGGCTCAATCCAGTCCCTGAGAGGTGGGGTCTGGAGCCAGACTCCACTACCTGCTCATCAGCAGAAGCCCCCAGTGCCCACACGGGAGTCAGCCACTGAAATCATCTGCTCCCTTCCAGTCTCCCTACTAATTACTCAGGAGAGTGCCTCCCTGGGAAAGCACCCCTATCTTCATTGCCAAGTGACCCAAAGAAAACCTTAGGTCCCCACAGCCCATTCACCTCTGGCCCACCCTCCTTCCCCAAGAAAGAAGCAATACTGGTGACTCTGGGAACAACTCAGACAAGAGGCTCAGGCGGGAGAGAGGTCAAGGTGATTCCCCAACCTAACAACACAGCCATGTCTGGAGGTCAACAATAAGAATAGCATGTGTGACAACGAATGTGGTGGTTATTACACATGGAAATGGGAACTAACATGAATTAAAGGGGTGACACTGTGCAGGGAGCCACTCTGAGCAATTTCCACACATCTCATATGCTCTCCACAGCAACCCTAAAACATTATTAATAAACACATCTTACAAATGTGAAACTCAGACCCCAAAATAAGAAGTGACTTGTCCAAGGCCCCTCAGCTAGTGACAGAGCATGAGAGAGGGCCCAGGACATCTGATTCCAGAGACTCTTTCCCCACTCCATGAGACCTGGACTGAGGTACCCACGAAGCCATTTCCTCCTTAGCTCTGCTGATCCAACTTCTACCGAGGGCATCTAACCTGCAGCCCACACACAGGCTGCACACAGCTCAGGATGTCTATGAATGTGTCCCAACACAAAATCATAAATTTACTTAAAACATTGTGAGATTTTTCATGATTACATGCTGCAATGTATTTAATGTATGGCCCAGGTGAACTCTTCATCTTCCAGTGTGGCCCAAAGATGCCGAAAGGTTGGACACTCCTGGAAGCAACTTATTTTTTCCCTGCTGCACCCTGACCCCTGCACAATGTCCTCCTGGCCAAGTCTAAACTGCCCAAGAATTCTTTGGAGAACATTTGACCAAAGCATGGAGTGTCAAATGCAAATAATGTTTTGGAGATAGTTTACATAAATAAATGAGTCTGTTCCAAGGTGAGAGACTATATCAAAGCTTCTCCTGGAGAACATTAGCGGCTTTGCAAGCTCAGCAATCAGCTAAGATCCTGCTGCTCTGTAATGAGCCTGCCTCTCTTCCTAAGTGGTTTTGCCTGTCACCTAAATGGCCTCCTCAGAGCACAGGCACCTTGCTGTGGACTTGGGCTGAGAAGTGTGTCCCTAGGACACCTCATACTCTCTGCTTTGTAAGGCACACCCCTGGCCTATGCCGTAGCCTCATCTGCTCTTCTTTAAGCTGCTCCACACTGAGAGTTTCTGCCTAGGGCTTTCCTGGGGCTACTGAGACAAGGTACAGCATGAGTATCCATGACAACCAACCCCTCTGTTCCACATGTTTTAAGATTGGATAGTCTGTCTCAGTCCCACAATCCATCCCCTTGGTGGTGGCCATGTGCAGCTATGATAGGCCAGACCACTCCTCCAAAATAAGGAGGAGTCTGTTAGTGCATGTCACAGACAGCTTCTGTTCCCCATGCAATGCTGAGCTCAAGGAAGCCTCCACAAGGTCACCTGCCCTACACACTCCACATACCCATCTCCACTGACCCTATGTGTCAAGATAAAGGAACGGCAACACAAGCAGTCTTATCCTTCCAAGCTCCATCAAGAGATTAAGTACCGATATCCTCCCTCCAAGTTGCCCCCAAACCTACCCAGGTACACTGTCAATTTCCTGACCTGCATAGGGAACAGAACCAGTGGGATCCCTTCTCAGGGAACAGAACCAGTGTCCATTTCTATTGCATTCCCTCCACATCTCCTTTTGCGCAGAAATTCTTTGTTTTTTATGGAGCAAGAAAAACAAAGAATCCCAAAGGCTGACTGGTCTAATATTTTCTAGACTCTGAGTCTCTTCAAGACCAAGATTTTTGGAACCCAGAATTCCTAAGTTTTTGGAAGCAAAAATTCTTTTCTTTCAAATTATTGCTTGTGTCTTGACATATTTTGAAACTTAAAATCTTTCATATTTTGAAACTGTAAAAACCAAGACCTGACTCCTACTTTGTGTGTTCTACTGTAAAATCCCTTCCCTGAGGCCAAGAATGCCTTGAGGTCTAGTTCAAATAGGGAAAATGCCACAGGACAAAACAAACAAGTAGTATATACCTCAAATAGTGTCACTACCTCTTAAAACATGCCTGACTCTCCCCCAGACTGAGCTCTATGAAAGCAATTATTGCATGTCTTTTACTCATGCCGTGTGCACAATGAATTTTAGCTGAATGATCAAATAAATAAGCCATTGATTTCTGTTCACTGTGTTTGGAATTTCAAGAAATAAACAATATACTAGATAATTAAGTAGAGTAGAAATAACACAAAGGGAGCAGAGCTCCCTGTATTACAACAGCAAAGCCAGCAGAATGGATGATCTTGGATCTTCTACGTGCCTTTTTTTCCCAGCACTTACTATACAGTTGCTATGAGTCAGACACCGTTAGACATTTTACATACATTATCTTGCTTAATTTCATCTTAGAAATGAGAATGTGGAATCTTGTAGGGAGCAAGACTCCCAGAGCCTGGGGCTCAATGTTTTTGCTGGAAAATGGGAAGACTCCCTTTCCCCACAGAATATCCAGCAATCTCAAAGGCTTATCAGTCCAGGCATAGACAACATAGGAGGTTAGAGAAAATGAGCATCTTTCCTGACCTCATTAGACCTGGAAGTGAAAAACTGGGAAATATATGATTTCATTTCGTGTTTCGTATTATCAACTCTTGTGCTGAGATAAATTCATGGAAGTTCATATGGGGAAACTGGTAATAATTTCAGGAAGGCTCTTGGAAATCTCATACTGCATTTTCCCTGAGGCTCATAATTTGACTTTCAATCAACACAGTTAAAATACATGGCATGAAATTTTATAGCAAGAGAAAAATGAGTGCCAGGAGGTAACCTCCTTTATGAGTTAATCATTTACTTTTAAAGGGAAAATATTTGCAACGTAAATCACAGGTGCATTGTTCATCATATTGTGACTCGAATATAATGTTGACTGTGCTAATATCAAATGGAGTCATTTATTCAGATTCATCCTAAAGCTACTGCTATCCGGCTGTAGTGCCAAATTGGAAACTAGGGAGGTGGCGATTTGGTGCAGGGAATGACCACTGGATTTAGACAAAAGCCTTGAACTCAAGCCAGAACTCTCTCCTTCCTCACTTGCTCAGTCACTTATGACCCTGACCCTGTTTCCTCATCTCTCTCCTGGGAATAATAATATCAACTCTGCCTACCACGCATGGTTGCTCTGAGTACCAATCAGCTGATACCTGTGAAAGGGCTTTGTGCACTGTAAAATGTCATGCACAAAGGAGAATGTCACTTGGATAGGAGGCATCTGCTTCCTGTCCTGCTTGTAGAAGAAAGAAAATAACAGCTAGGACTCCTACAGTGCTCACCACGTACAAATCGTGTTTACCTGATTACAAATATTAACTCGTGTAATCCTCAAACAATCCAGTGTGGTAGGTTCTATTATTATTCCCATTTGCAGAGAGGAAAATGGAGCCAGGGAGAGGCTAAGTCACTTGTTAACACAACAGTAAGCTGCAAAGCTGGGATCCTAACCCAGGCCATCTGGCTCCAGAATCTCTGCTCTTAATGCCTTTGGTAAGGGTGTCTCCCAGCCCCCTCAGACATCTTTATGCTTTGATCGTACTGTAAAGTCATAGTCCTTTGGGCCATAAGACATTTAAAAGGAAGTGCATCTCTCCAAACCACCATCTACCAGGGAATCTGACCCTCTCTTTCTTCCCCACTTACTGCTACATTTATGTACCCTCTAGAGATATGACTTCTGCTTGCTAGTCCTCCCTCTGCCCTCTGAGGTCAGGCAGGTCAAGGTAAATCCCTCCCACATGGAAGCAGTTCGAATGCTGAAGATAATCCTCAAATCTACCATGAGCAGTTTTTAAAAAACTAAACATTCCAGACTCTTCAAATCCTTTTATACCACGGGACATTCCTGGGAATCTTCCAGAAGCTCATCATCACTTCTGTGTCCCTCTGATTTTGTCCTCCTGGAAATGAGGTTTGACTGAACACACAACCACAACACAGTCTGTCCAGGACGGAAGCTGGGACTACATACCACACACTAGAGCGCAGCTCAAAGCTGTGCTTCATTTCCGCACTGCTAGATCCATCTGAGCTCAGTCAGCCTCCCTCCAGCCTGGCGTCTGAAGGGCCTAAGCTATGGAAGCTCTTCCTGGTAGGGACCAACTTTGCTGGCTGAGGAAGGCTCAACCAACTCCCATCACCTGAAGGCTGATTATTAGATGACTCTACTCCCACCTCCTATAGCCTCTTGGGTTCTTCTCATTCCCCTTCCTTTAGGGTCCCTTTGTTCAGCTTCTCTAATTGTTTATTAATTCACTGATACAATAAGCATTTATGGACACTCTACTAAATAACTGGTACTCCAGAGTTGAGGTCAGAGAACATTAGAACTGTTTATTAGTTTTGAAGAAGGTAAAGATTCAATATATATTTTTTGAAGTCTTTTGGGAATTTGCATAGATCTGATTTACTCAGACTCTCTGCTTACACAGATATAATTCTACCTTAACTTACAGTAGGTGCTCAGTAAGTGCTTGTTGACTTAATGGTGATATATGCATGATGCACATATGTGATGATCTATGACATGTCCAAATGCCTGTGCACAGAAGGCAGTGGAGAGGGGTCTAATATTTATTTTCATCTTGAAACTTCATTAAAAGAGTTACAAATCAGGTGATTTTCAAGAATACGTGTAAATAAATAAAATCATGTATATTTTCTCAAGGACATCTTTTATTCTAGCTTAGCTGTTGACTTTGGGGAGATGTTGGTTTCAAATGTTTTGTTTTAATAATAACTTCCTTAGAAGGGTTTCCTTTGTGCTTATTAAAATTTCTCTGTTACACGTTATTTAACTCTCAGCCAAGAACAAAGAGTGAAGTTGTTAAGTCAGTCTATATTTATAAGGAGTTATTAACAATTATGAATCACTTTAGGCCTTGCTTCGAACAGAATTTTCCTCTCCTTTTATATACTGTGTCCCTTATCTACCACTTCGTCACACACTGCTCCAAGACTCAGTGGCTTAAAACAGCTGCCACTTTATCACTCACAAAGCGGCTTGGCTGGGCTCAGTGTGGATGGCTTGTGTTTGCTCCACATGCACAACTCAGCTGGAAACAGAGGTCCAAGACAGCCTCACCCACACATCTGGGAGCTTAGTGCTGGCAGTGGGCGGGGCTGCCTCCATTCTCCTCCAGGGAACCTCCCTCTCCTAGTGGCCTCTCTGGAGCAAAATGGCTTGGATTTCTTTACATGGTGGCTGGGTTTTGAAAGCAAAAGCAGAAACTATAAAGCCTCTTAAGGCCTGAGCTAAAAAAATTCCAGAATACCATTCTCTTGGTCAAAACAAGTCATAGAGTCAGTCCAGATTCAAGGATGGGGAACAGACCCCACATGGCAAAGAGTTATATAGACACAAGGAGGCATAATTCACTGGGTGCCCTTTTAGAGAATTCACAACACGTAGGATCTCCAAACGGATGGAATGATGTGACTCAGTCGAGAGTGAGGGGGATCTCTCCACCAAACCCTGGTAAGCAGTGGCTGGAATGTTTTCGCCAAGCCCAAGTGTGCCCCCCAGAACCCAGCAGCCCCGTGCACTGTGACTGAGGAAGGTCTTCTCTGAGGCACACCTTGCATCCAGCAGACAGGGGTTGGCTGAAATAGGAACTATGTTCAAAGCCTATGTGCTTGGCAGCTTGACAAATCCAGGTTCAAATCCCAGTTTTGCCACTTGCCAGTCCTGGCAAGTTCTCAACCTGTATGAGCCCTTTTTTTTCTCAAGCACAAAATGAGCATAATACCATTAGGGCCTGACACAGGCTTTGGTGAAAATTAAAGTGTTTCAGGTAAAGTACTCAGCACAGGACCTGGTAAAGAGTGAGTCCTTAATAAACAACAGCTCCCATTTTACCTGAAATAGAAGATTTTTCCTCTAATACAAATAATCCTACTTCCTTCATGAGACTGGTGTTAGAAGGCAGGCTGGGTCTTCCTTGTCCAGGAAGCAGGAGTGAGATTCAAAGAACTGAACAGCGTGTGTGGCCCAGGCAGAACCACAGCCCATCTGAAAGCCCTCCTGTCCTGAGTGCTAACCCTTCAGTTCTGGTCTGGCGGGGGGAACTAGGAGATCCCAGGTTACAGGCCAGGGCAAGCAGGGTGGCAGAGGAGCCCACCAAGGGCTTGGAGCAATGGGAATTGACCAATAAACACAGAAATATTTCAATGCTGTAACGCCAAGTATGGTCAGACAGGCGTGGACCAGCTAAACAATAGCCTCATCTAGTACAAGAGGTGGCAAGGCCCCTGTTCTGCAGGTGATTTGATTAGTGAAGCCAACCTGGAAGAGAAGAACTAAAATCTCATCCCTCCCGTCTCAATGAGTGGGACATGAAAAGCAACCGATAACCAGCAATGATTCAAACCAGGCTACGAAAGCACAGTTCTGCAGTTTTGTCAGAGTCCCACTGATGGCCAGGCAGCTAGCAGCAAGAGATAAACAGCAGCCAAGAAGCAACACACGAAGACAAGCATGGGTGAGAGCAGGTGAGGAAGATCCAAAGGCACTGATACTGATGGACGCGAGTAGAGCAGGAACACACGGTGCTGCTATGTGCACCGGAAGCCAAGTCAGCAAAACTGCTGAGCTCTTTAAACTGAGTGAAGGAAAGCAGAAGGGGGCTTCCTAGGGGAACACCCACACAACTGCTGCTGCATCTGAAGGTCTGTTAGTGCTGTGGGTGGGGGCCGGCACACTGAGCCTGCCCTTGCCTTTGAGGAGCTCTTGTGCTCGGTGACCACAGAGCTCCCTGCCTGAAGTGGGTGTGCCAGTGAGACGGGTGACTGTGATGAAGAGTTGCGGGGGACTGGAGAGTGGGCTCCAGAGACAAGGGGCAGGGTAGAGGACGGAACATGCTCTCAAAGAGAATATGGTACATGTGGGAGGGAGCCTGTCCTGGCTAGGTTTTGGTGGCCTGGGCAACTGGGACAGCTTTGCCAGGCAAAGCTGAGCTCTGGGGTAAGAATCTCCAAATTCTGCCAAACAAGGTGAAGCCCCTCCATGATTTCGTTCTTTACCCTGCAAAGTGGAATCACAGAGAATGAGATGAACAGCTCTATCACGGGGCAGTTCTGAGGCTTAAGAAAGCTCATGCATGTGTAAAGCACAACACAGAGCCTGGTCCATGGTCCACACTTTGTGAGCGCTGTGGCGGAACCACCACGTACAGTTCCAAGTGGCGCAACACACAGGCGTCCAGCGGCTCTGGGCCATGTTCCCATAGCTGTGTCTGCCGAGGGGGCACCACTTTGTTGTTCCCCAGAACTGCTGCACAGGCTAGCAGAGGCCTCATTGCCTCATAAGTTTTGTGAGGATTCATTGACATTATGATTATTATGTGCTTAGCTCAGTGTTTGGCAAAATGGTACATTCAATCAATGTTTGCTGTCATTGTTCTATTTTTATTGTTGATATCTATTTTCCAACCTCCCCCCAATTTTTCTTCCTGCCGCACCTGGCAGGTGCACTACCCCCCACGTGTCTCCTTGGCCTGCAAGTGCACAAACCCCCTGTGCCCCAGCCCCTCATCAGCTCCCGTCCTCTGTAACCCTCCCCTGACAGCCACTGCCTTCCTCTTCTGAACCCCTGGAGCACCGGCTGTCAGCATAACTCACTCAGCAATTAATCATTCGGTGCCTGGTCACAGATCCCCACTGCCATTAAACCGGCCGTGCTGAACTGTCTCTGCTCCCTCCTCCATGCCTGTGTCCCCACCCCTCTACTCCTGGCTGGCCGGCAGCACCAAGCCCAGTACCCAGCACCAAGCCCAGTACCCAGCACCTAGGAGGAGCTAGATGTAGTCATCTGGTAATGATGTCAACAGTTAAAAGCGAAATGTCTATGGAAGGTTCTAGAATGATTATGAGGAAACCTACAAAAAAAGAGAATCAGCACATCAATTGATCGAAATGTGCCCCTCAGGGTGCCTATGTGGGCAGTCTAAGCAGATGGTCCATGCCTATGTGTTTGCTGCTCATTTTTCAGACTGCTCCCCAAAAGTTTCAAAAAGACCACTTCCTATTATTCATCTGCTAGTTAACCCTTAATGTCCTGATGACTCTCAGGCTTGTTGTCTTATATTTTCAATATGTGATGACCATAAATTCATTATTAATTGTGGTGGGGTTTTTTAATGTTCTAGAAATTGAGTGTAATTCCACTGTACAAGCAGCAGGGAGCGAAAGCTGGATGCTGTCATTCTGAGAAAGGGGTTCGGGCCCTCCTAGCCTTTCTCCGGTTTGAGGAACCAGGCCTGCTTACTTTGGAGGATGCGCACAGAAGACAGCAGTGGTGTCGGTGGCATTCCCTTTGCTTCACAGAGAGGACACCCTCTGCTCCACTCCCTGTCCCCACCCTCACTCTGATAAAACCAGTAATCCCACAGGGGTTGTGCTAGCTTTTCTTCATCAAACCTGTGTTCCAGATTTCATCCTCCTAAGAAGCCAGCAGTATGGCGCTGGGTTTGCAGGGTCCCATTGGGGTTTTTGGGGGGCTGTGGGCCTGCCAAGTCCCTCCAGTGGTAGGTATCAAGCACCATGGGCTGACATGATCTACTGTCAGATAGGTTTCAAATCACTAACACCGGAACTAATTTAGGTGAGAGTTAAAACACTAGAGGACAATTTAGTACAGATGATAAGCACATTCTGGAATGTGACTTATTTTTATTCCTGGCTTTTCCACTGATTTGCTGCATGACCTTGGAAAGTGACAACCACTTTGAGCTTCAGTTTCCTCATTTTTTTTCAGAAAGGTAATGTTGATCCTTGCCTCTTAAGCATTTGGAGGATTAAATAGAACAATATATGTAAAGTGCTCAGAGAGTGTCTGATACTGAATAAATGCTGGATATTATTAATTAGTGGAGTTTATAAATTAATTGCTTTTATGAAGTTAAATTAACAAGGCCTCACTCTTACTGACCCATATTCTAAAATGCTTTACTGAATGCGGGGGAAGGCTGGAAGTGTTTAGGCTGTGGGGAATGTCTCCCAATCTCAGGAATACCAAATGAGAGTGCCCTGCACACACAGCATCATTCATAGTGTGTCGAGGGTACCCAGATATGCTCCTCTGGGCAGAGCCAGAGGTACTTCTTTGGGAGGGCAATTCTCAAGGCCTAGTGGTGGTATTTCTTTCTTGTTAAAGTATATGAACTAATAGATCATATCCGTTACCCAAACACATCAAGATGCTCAGCAGTAAGGCGGCACACACTTTGGAAGCAGAGAAACACAGGTTGGGAGTTCAGCTTCACCACAGACTATGTGACCACAGGCGAGTAACTTATATTCCATCCATCTCATTTTTCTCTTTTGTAAATGAGACAAAGTAAAAGATGTCTGTGTGAACTTTTATAAGGATTAAGCCAAAATACATAAAGCAAATAAGCCAGATTTTTTTCCCTGTGTGACATTAAGTACAATAACATCTGAGTATCGATTCCCTCACACGGACAATCAGGATGAACATCATCATCTGTCAGGGGTTTCTCTACAGTTACTGACTCATGACTGACATCTGATAAACTGTACATATATCAAGTGTACAATTTCATAAATTTTGACATAAGTATACATCCATGAAACCACCATCATAATCAAGATAATGAATACGTATCCATCATACTCAAATGTTGCCTCACACATCTTTGTCATCCTTCTCTCCTGCCCCTCCCTGTTGCACCCCCTCATGTGAATTCAGGCAAACAAACACTGATTTGATTTCTATCATTATACACTGGATTGAATTCCCCAAAACTTCAGATAAGTGGAATCATACAGTGTGTACTCTATTTTGCGCGACTCTCTTCATTCAGTAGAATTATTTAGAGAGTCATTGTGGTGTATATCCATAGTTCATTATTTTTATTGCTGAGTAATATTCCACTGAATGAATACAGCATAGTATATTTACCCTTTGGCCTGTTGAGAGACACCTGAGTTGTTTCCAGTTTGAGACTATTCCAGATAAAGCTGCACTGAACATTTGTACACAAGTCTCTGTATGGACATATGGTTCATTCCCCTCAGGTATAGAAACCTGAGGTTGATAGTATTTTTCTTTCAGAACTTTAAAAATGCTGTTCCATGCTCTTCTCACTAGTGTTTTCCCTGATGAGAGATTTTCTTGCATTTCTATCTCCACTTTTCTGTACATGATGCCTCATCCTCCTCTGACTGCTCTTAAGTTTGTCTTTTTATTGCTGATCTGGAGAAAATTTATTATGTACCTTGTTGTAACTTTATTTATATTTCTTTAGCTTATAGTTCATTTAGCTTTATGAATTTGTGAGTATCAGATGAGGAATATCTAATCTGGAGTTTAAAATGAAGTAACAGTTTGCACAACCCAAAAGTATTAAAGATAAGGCAACTTATAACTTGCTAACAGCCAATCTGATAAACTTTCCTTTTTAGTCCTCCTAGACCAAAGGCTGGGACCAGGCAAACAGACTCAAAGGAAAGTGTTTCAAACCTTTGATTTTTGGGTCATGCAAGTACCATAAGAATTTCTACTAATGAGAGACACTTCAAGCAGACCTTTGTGTTCTGTGAAAAAAGATAGGCTGGAGAAAAAAAAAGAGATGGGGTGTAGGAAAATGAGGGCATTTTGGTAATCTGGCACACCAAATACGACTTATCCTATCAAAGATGTTGCAAAAAAAAATGCTTCCCCAGACTGGCTAAATGTGTATTATTCTCCAGTAAATGTATTCTATGGTCTAGCCTTTTCTTTCTTTTTTTTTTTTTTTTAATGTTGTAACATTTTTTTTAAAGATTTTATTTATTTATTTTTAGAGAGGGAAGGGAGGGAGAAAGAGAGAGAGAGAGAGAAACATCAATGTGTGGTTGCTGGTGGCCATGGCCTGCAACCCAGTCATGTGCTCTGACTGGGAATCGAACCTGCGATGCTATGGTTCGCAGCCCGCGCTCAATCCACTGAGCTACGCCAGTCAGGGCCGGTCTAGACTTTTCTAAGAGTTTTAGAGTACACTAAAAATATTAATGCAAAAAGCAGAACAAGAAGTGGGGTGGAGGAGGAAGGTGGAAGGGGATGCAGAGAGAGGGTGAGGGTGAGGGATGCGGGAAGGAAAGGGCAGGGCAAGTGTTCAAGTTCATGACGGCACTCTCAGACCTTGCTTTGCACCTGTACCTTAAGAGTACCTCTGTTGTCATTCCTGGTCTCCTCTCATAAGTCTACACTCAGCCCTTTAGAAGAGCTGAAAATGATTCTTTAGATGCCCCAGGTTAGCTGATATAAGAAAAGAATTTTTAAAATGCTTTTATCATGGCAAGTACAGACTGGTGTGGTAATAACAGAGGTAGATCTATAAGAAAGAGGAAATAATGTCCTTTCTGAGTAAGAGGAACAAACATAAATAAAAGAGAACTGTAAGAAGATTTCATGAAGAACATATTTCTGTCTCCTGCAAACACAACAACTGAATTTGGGCAAGGTGACATGATTTTGGCATGAAGCACCAAATCCCAAAACAGGCAGAATCAATACAGAGGAGAGGCAGTGGCTTCTTGTGACACTGTTGATGCAGAAAGGTATCCTCTTGCTATACATTATATTATGAAAATACTTGATAAAACATTCTTCACAAAACAGACATTGCTGCTCTAAAAAGTCTACTACAAGGTTTGGTGCCCCCAAACAATCATTTCTTCAGAGTTATGCCTAGAAATTACTGGGTCTTTTAGGTATTATAAGTTGTTTAACAAAATGTGATGTTTTCAGATGTTTTCATTTTTACTGACTGATGGGTATAAAATGGTAATTCATCATGGTAGCTTTTCATTTGCAGCTGTTTGATTACTAATGAGGCTGACCATGTTCACACTTGGGCCATTTGTGGTTCATCTTCTGTGATGTATCAGTTTACCTTTTGTCCATTTTCCTATTGAGTTTTTGCAAAAAATTATTTCTGTGTTCTAGATACTAGTTCTAGATACAATAATTAATAATTCTTTGCAAAGAATTATTTCTATGTTCTAGATACTAGATACATGTCAAGAACATGTATTGCAAATATATCCTTTCATTTTTCTGGTTGTTTTTTACTTTATGGCAGTTTTTAATGAACAAAAGTTTTTAATTTTGCTGTCAAATGTAATAATCTTTCCTTTGTAGTCAGAATTTTTCCCACCATTTTAAGAAATCATTTCCTACCCTGAAGTGATAATAATATACCGGGGTGAGCACAAGTGGGTTTACATGAAACACAGAGTTTATTCCTATATTATTTATTTATTTATTTATTTATTTATTATTATATTACTTATTTGTATTATTTGTCTTATTACTGTTATTATTTTATATCCTTACCTATGATTTCTTTTTTAGGTAACGATGGCTGCTAATTTAACCTTCTTTTGCCCACTCCTGTATTCTCTGATATTGTCTCATAAACTTATATGATTTAAACTTTCATCTTAACTTTTTGTCATTTTAGAAAAAATTCAATTATATATTTTTAAAATGTTTTATTGATTTGAGAGAGACAGAAAAAAGGTGAGAGGGAGGGAGGGAGAAAGGGAGAGAAAGAGAGAGAGACAGAGAGAGAGAAATCAATTTGTTGTTCTACTTACTTATGCCTTCATTAGTTGATTCTTGTATGTGCCGTAGCCAGGGATCAAAGCTGCCACCCTGGCATATCAGGATGATGTTCTAACAAACTGAGCGACCTGGCCAAGGGCCAGTTATTTATTTTTAATGTGTAAATGGTCCTAGCATCATTTATTGATAACCCCTTCCTTTCCGCCACTGATTTGCAGTTCCAAGTTTGTCTGAAATCAAGCTTCCATGTATGTGAAGTCTATTTATGGGTTTTCAATTCACATTCATTGGCCCAGTTTTCTACCTATATACTAATACTTCACTTAACTACTTCTACAGCTTTAAAATAAACCTTGGTATGAGCTAGGCCACCCCCTCCACAACACTTCTTACTTCCAGGAGTTATGGCTGTCCTTGTCCTGCACAACTTTCAGAATTAACTTAATTCGCAGAACCAAAACCAAACATCTCCCAACAACACACACACATACACAAACCTGTTTTTATACTATTTTTTAAGTTTAGTAAAGAAAGATAAAGCAAGACAATATTAACAGAAACATGATATAGTAGTATTAATATTAAATTAAACTAAGGCAAAATGCATCTTTAAAAATAAAATAGGGTCTTGCTTAATAATGGAAAGAAAAAATTCACCAGGAAGATATAACCATCCTGATCCAGTATAAATGCAAGTGCACAGGCCCAAATTGTGTAAGAAAAATACATAGAACTGAGGGGAGAGACTGACCAAATAGTCACCGCGGGACATCACAACACATCTTCCCAGAAACTGATAGGTCAGGCGGGCAATGAAAGAGTCGAATGAGAAAGTAAACGATACTGACCCAGCAGACATGTCCTACAAACAGAATAAACACACTCTTTTTCAGCACAAGTGAATAATTCACAAAAATTGACCACATTCTGGACCATTAAAGAAGTTTGAATCAATCCATCAGTACCAAACACTGAATTCTCTAACTACAAGGCAGTAACAATAGAAATCAATCATAAAATAACACCCTTCAAAGTCTGTATGTACAGTTCTCATGGAGTTTTTCACAGGTTGCCAAGCTCTTGGAAAGGGACTCAGTAAATGGCCTCTCCCATGAGAGTAAAAAAAAAAAAAAACAACAAAAACCTCAGTAGTGTAGACTGCAGAGTCAAGCAGACCCAGATGGGGACTCTAGCTCCATTACTTACCAGCCTTGTGACCTAAGGCACGTGACACAGCCTTTCTGTGCCACTGTTTCCTCCTGCTTAGAATGGAAAAGTGCTGTGTAAGGATTCAAATGGATAATGTAGCAAACTTGGCATAAAGAAAGACCACAAAGAAGCATCCAATGTTTGGGGTTTTACTTTTTCTTTAATTCTGTTTAGCTGTCATTACTACTGCTGTTACTGGATCAACATCAGGTTCTCAACATCACAACATGTGTTGCTCTCAGGCCCTCCCTCCTGCCGCAGGGTGCCCTTTTCACATCTGAACTCTGGCTCGGGTCAAACCCAGCAGTGCAGTAGAAGAGGCCAAGCAAAGCAGCTAGCTTCTGGTTTCTTACATTGGTTTCTCTGGGTGTTTATGGCTCCCAAGGAAAATCCTTTTCCAATTTCCCTATTTAGAACATTCAAAGAGGTCATTCAGATTTGCCTGCCTTCTACCAAACATATAACTGAATGATCACTTTTTTCTATGGCCACTGTCATTTCTTCTTTGAACTCCTTTAGGATGAGTGTGGAGCTGTGGACGGCTGAAGTGCAGATGAACCAGCAGCAAAGTGACTTGGATTAGAAATCTGGTCACATCTCAGTCTCCTGTGACTGTAAACAAGTCTGTCTAACAGGGAAAGTGCGTTTTTGCCAGGGAAATGGTGGGCACTGCTGGAGAGTGAATGGAACCTTAAAAGGCCATTTTCCTACACTGGCTGAGGCCACCAGCTCCTACTTTCCCCCTCTGATTCTCACAGCTACCCGCCCCCAGTAGTGTGCACTTGTGGTCTTTTCATATGATGTCATAAAAATGCAAAGGGACAGAGGGAAGGAGGCGCTAGCTTTATTGGAGCAAAGTTCAAGATGTGGAAAGTGTTACATAACATCAAATTGGCAGTCATTGTAGAAAAGACAGAGGGCCCAAGAACTTGAAAAATGGCACAATCAAGATAATGAATATTTCCATCACCCCCAAAAGTTCCCTCCTGGTAACCCTTTACCAGATCTCGAGATGAGTCTGCGTGCAAGTTTGTCTGGAGCGCTCTCAGGAATCACGCCTGGGAGGGGCTGAGGGCAGCAGGCCTGAGGAGGGAAGAGCTGGGGTTGAACTGTGATGTGGAAAGGATGGAGGCCCCAGTCCCGATGACCCACGGGGAGCTCTGCAGAGCTGCCCTACACTGAAACAAGGGAGCGCCCTGTGTATCCTATCCTCCAGTCTCTGGATTAGCTGATCACTGGCAGTTCCCCTTGGCCCCAGGCAATTCCTGGAGAGGAACTCAACTGTCAACCTAGCCCAGCAGGGGTGGGAATAAGCACCTGAATTCTGAAAGGGGATCTGGGTGGAACACCACAACAAACACCTTAAAAGGATCAAGTGAAGGGTTGGCGTGTAGATAGACCTGGTCCCTGCCCTCACAGAGTGGGGAAATTAATAGTTTCTACTTTATAAGGGAGAATCCAGTCCAGCCAAATGAAAGCTTCTGCCTATGTACGTTGTGCCCCACACTCCCCTAGGCATGGCCCATTTATTACCTCATTACTACACAGCCCCATTATGCCCTAGTACAGATGAGGCAACTGAGGCAGAGAGAGGCAGGTAATCACCCAGCATCACACAACTAGTGAGTTCTGAGCTCACCTAAACTCCAGACAGTGGTCCTATTCTACACTTTGTACCTCCCATAATCCTGCTGTCTCTCTGTGCTTGTATTTCTATTCACATTCTTTTATTATAATTTTTATTGCATATCTTATCTTTTCAAAGTTACTATTTTTATGTGTTATGTTTAAAATGTGAAAATTGGCAGTTTGGCACACACTGATTGTATAAATTATTCAATACCTGTATTAGAAATTACCAAAGTAACATTTGCAAAGTTATATGATATTTTGTCACCACATTAGGAAAGGCTATCATTATAGCTTGTAATCACTAATGGAGCGAAAACACCATCCTAGAATTAATCTAACTAGAAATAGGAAAAAATTTTATATGCTCCACAAGGCAGGAGAACATGAAGACCAAGGCTCAGACCCTCACTTCCCACCCCTCAGGAAAGGGTCACCTCCTACTGAATCATCCCAGGAACTGAGAGATGCCAAGCTTGAGCTATGCAGCTACTCTCATCAAACTCAATACCTGTCATATTTGACAAGGTTTAGTCAAATAAGCAAAACCACTATGAGAGATTCAATGTATTAGAAGATGAATCACAGGAAGCTGACTTACACAATTGGTAGAGCAGGTTAAATCATCTATGTGAAGCTGTTCCACCTACTCTGGAACAGGAGCCTGAACCTGCACGCAGGCCATCAGGAGGAGAAGACCGGTGTAGGGTGGGGGAAGCAAAGAAAAACAGGAACCTACAAGGGTGGGTAGAAAAGACTAATACCCACTGCAGACTGTCACTGCCTCCAAGCCCCTTTGACAATGGAGGTGTCCTGGAGGGAAGGCTGGCGCCCTTGTCATAGAGTTAAGCTTGTGCCTGGCCCAAGAGTCAGAGAAGCTGAAGGCAGAGATGCCGCAGGAGCTGGAGATAGGCACCAGTCCAGCACAGTGCATGACAACCCGCCATGGGCTGCAGCAGCGCCTCGAGCCCTGTGCTGACCTGGGCATCAACAATATGGCTGCTGCTACACTTCCACCTGTCTCATCCCCTGCCAAATGTCTCCTGTGGCCCATGAGACTTAGAATTATTCAGGGAAAGGAACGCTGGAAAGTGTAGTTTTTTCACTAACCTCCCACACTTGTTTTTTGAGGGAAAAATCTCACACAAGATGGAAGGGATCAGAGGCTCTCAACCTGAGAAAAACGTCACCTGAGAAAAATGTCACCTCAGATCTTCTCAAAGCAGCTCTTGATATTAAATAGGCGAAGACTTAGTTTTGTTTTTGTTTTTTTCCAAAGGAACAGTGATCTCAATACTTGACACTATAAATTTACCTCCATTACCTTACTTAATTCTCACGGTTAGTTCTATGTTATTCTTATTTTGTAAACACTGAGAAGTTAACAGGCTTACTCAAAGCTATACAGTAAGTTGCAAAACTGGGACCCAGGTCTCTGATTTCCTGTCTCCTGCCCACCACCAGTTCATTGTTACTCCTGTGGCATTAGTTAGAAAAAAGCTTTTCAGTCACCACCTCTGATGAAAACCTGAGAGGAGACAAACTCTTCAATATTGCACGGGTGCAGCCCTACTCTTTCCTGGGGGGACACTGGAAGTCAAAGGCCCATAAAGAATTAGACCTGCAAGGGGGCCAAGAGCTGGCCTGCTCCCCAAAACAAGGAGAGAGGCAGACAGATGAAACGTTCAGGAAGAAAGGGAGAGAGGAGAATCACCTTGCAGCAGAACTACAGTGGGGAAAAGAGGCACATGAGCACAGGAGAAGAGGGCTCCTTCATTTTCAAAAGGAAAAGGACTTGTTAGTCATGAGGGGCTCAGGGTTGAGTCAGGAACTTGAGTGTGGGCTGGGGGAGAGACACAAGTCCCACACCTCCCAGTCCAAACTCTGCAAACCTTCATTTTTAGGACCTAAATGACCTTCACATTCCCCCAGTGTGACTGACTTCAGACAAATCTCCCTTTCTTAGAGCACTTACTAAAACAGAAGAAAAAAAATGACTCGTCATTGTAAATTCTTTCTCTGCTTCTTTGAGATGTGAATCTCTAAAAGGCTTCTTACTAAAGGTATAGGACAAGTATGCCTTGGAGGTAGGGGGAGGAAGCTTCTCAGCAGTTGTACAACTGAGTACCATCTTTCTCAAGGACCTGAGCGCCCCTAGTGCCCTTGAAATGTAAATATCAAGGACACTAGCACCCCTATTTTCTAGTTTTTATGAGAGCATAAGAGCCAACATTCCCATGGACACCCACTACCTCCTGTCCTGAAGAAACAGAAGATTTACTTTCCCCTTGGGTAAGGCCAATGAGCAAACACAGGTGACCTGTGATCCTCCCCACTCACCATCCCAGCTCCGTAAACATTCCAGCCCTTCGACACTGGGAAAAATAGAAGCAGTAGGAAAGGGGAAGAGCAAATATGATATAGATGGGCCCCACTAAAGGATCCATGGTCATGAGTCTCAGGAGTGAGCAGGGCTGTTGAGGACAGGACACTGCAGATGGACATCACTCATTCACGGAGTCGCCAGGAGTCTCCAGGAGTCAGAGGCAACTCAGTGGCATGTAACACAGCAGAGCAGAATTCAGACTGGGTTCTGGTGCATGTGTATCTGTCTCTGTCTCTGTCCCTGTCTCTCTCTCTCTCTCTCTCTCTCTCTGTCTCCCTCTCTCTCTCTCTCTCTCTCTCTCTCTCTCTCTCTCTCTCTCTCTCGGCAGTAACCATGAATAAATTTGTTCTTGCCTGTTTAACTTTGTTTGGTACAATTTTGGCTTTGACAGTCATAAACCCAATATGGAAGGGACAGACGTTTACCTTTGGTCTGCCTATGGGGAACACCACTTCAGGAAGCAGATAATTGTTAGATTATCCCACTTTCAGATTTGATTACTTGGTTAAGGTGTTGAGCATCAGATGTGCCCATAAAAGTACACTTTTCCTTCTATCCCAAATAATCTTTGGGGTGATACTTTGAGGCCACATAAATATCCTGTTCCCCAACAATCTTTCATCCAATGGTTTTAGTATTCACTAATCCTCCTAGTTTGCATCAATTATTGTTGGAATGAAAATGCTGATTTTCTAATTTTGTTATTCCATCTAACTTTTTTAAATTTTACTTATTTATTTTTAGAGACAGGGGAAGAGAGGAAGAGAAACATCGATGTGCAGTTGCCTCTCATGAGCCCCCTACTGAGGACCTGGCCTGCAACCCAGGCATGTGCCCTGACTGGGAATCTAACCTGTTACCCTTTGGTTCGCAGGCCGGTGCTCAATCCACTGAGCAACACCAGCCAGGACTATTATGTAACGTTCTTTTATTTAAAAAAAACAACAACTTTTCTTCTCT
Organism: Tonatia bakeri; assembly: GCA_004024845.1. Lineage (NCBI taxonomy): Eukaryota > Metazoa > Chordata > Mammalia > Chiroptera > Phyllostomidae > Tonatia > Tonatia bakeri. The sequence continues at coordinate 173,856 of PVIA01001290.1, forward strand.
CCATATCTCCCTCCCCTCCCCTCCTTTCTCATCACTGTGAACTTATGAATTCACTTTCCACTTATCAATTATTCTCATTGTTTATGATGTGTGACTTGCTCCAAGTCAGCTTTTGTATTTTTTTTAATGAACCCATTCACCTTTGTTCACTTAATTGCTTTTTGACACAAGACTGTTCAGGCTTACCTTGTAGATTCCCTGCTCTGGGCCTAGAAATAGCTATTTCTGTAAGAAGCACTTTAGTGGTGAATGGTTTAGAAATCAAGATCTAGGGGCCAACTGTACTCACTGCTACTGACATGGATTTGCTTAAAGCCTTTCAGTAAACAGAGCTAGGAAGTGTGCATGTGGGTCCGAGTTATCTACCTGGCAACCCACCTATTTATCTATATGTATATATGTGCATATGTATACACATGTGTATATATCATAACTATGATGAACTCATGTTCATACTTCATTGAAATCAACCCTATATTGTTTGACCTCATTTATGAAATAAAAACACCCTGCTGACCCAAATATAAATATATTTTTTCATTTGCTTTATCTTATTATACACACGAAACAGTTTCAGAATTATGCCACCAACACCACCACCAAGAACAAAGTGGTTAGAAGTATTTTGACTTTATATTTTATTTAGGGTGCACAGTCAAAGCCCTGTATTCAAAAGTTACTTGACAATTCTTTTTCTCTGTGTAATTTTTATCAATTTGACATGTAGTTGGGTTATTTTTCCCTGCTTGTATTCAAATTTAATGTTTGCCTTTGTGTTTTTGCCATATTTTTAAACATTTAAAATATTTAAAAAATTAAAACTATATAAAATGGTCTATTAAGAAAATTCTCATATTCATCCCTATACCCTCCAAACCAGCCCTGTATAACCTGTAAATAAATATTTTCACTAATTCCTGGTTGATATATCCTGTTTCATTTTGTAAGAATAGCAATTTCCCCTCCTTCTTACACAATAGGTAGCCTATTGTATGCACTCCATCATATCCAGGATTCACAGAGAGCTTCCTTATTCTTCCTCTTTGGTGCCATTGTACTCCAGTGTATGCAGTACTATATTTAATTCAGTCACTCTCCTTTGAGTGATCATGTAGAGCGACTGCAATGTTTTGTTATTACAACTTATTCCTGAACTAAAACCTTGCACATATGCTTTTATGTATTTGTAGAGGTATGTCTGTGAAGCCAATTTCTACAAGTGGAATTTCTGGGTCAAAAGGTAAATGCATATGTAATTTTGTTTGCTATCATCAAATCCCTTCCAAGGGCCTGTTATCATGTTGCATTTCCACCAGGATGTATAAAAGTATCTGAATTTCCGCAGCCTTGACAAATGTGTTATCTAGATTTTGAACTTTCTACTAATCTGAGAGATGAGAAATGTCCTCTCAACAAAGCTTTAATTTACACTTTATTATAAGTAAAGTTGAATACCTTTTCTTGTACTTAAGGACCATTTTAAAATTTCATTTTTGTAAATTGTTTGGGTTTTTGTCCATCTATATCATATTTTGTGGGGGTTTTTCTTGATTATTAAGAATGATTTATTAAATAATTTAGCCCTTTGACCATAATATAAGTCTCTGATTTTTTTTTTTTGGTCTTTTGACTTTGCATGTGATATTTTGTCATTTAAAAAATAAATATCTTATTTTTTATGTAGTTGAAATTATCTATCCTTTCTTTAGTTGCTTCTAGATTTTAGATTATAGTTTGAATGTTTCTTCATACCCACATCAACAAATAAATCATCCATGTTTTCTTCTATTATTACAAGGGTTCATTTTTTTACACTTAGATCTCTGATCCATCTGGAATTTGTTCTGGCAACTGGTATGAGATGTAAAACTATTTTTTTTCCAAGTGACAATCTAGTTGTTCCACAACCATTTATTTTAAAATCCAAAGACTATATTTTCAAGGATCATTTCCATAGTTTGTTAAAAGTCTATATTTTCCAAACCAGAGGGAATTTGCGGCACAGGATGGATCAGCTAAGAAGCAAAACAGGGCAATGGGACAGCTCAGAAACTGGCAACCACAGGAAACCACCATCAGTCTTAGGCTAAAGCATCAAAGAGAGAAGGGCATGCTCCAGAAGCCCAGGGTTTGGGGCCACCATGCAAGTGCAGAAATCATGGCGGTCTGTACAAAGAGATCAAAAACCCTCTAACAGCTGCACCTGCTGCCTAGGAATGGAGAGAGGTATAAAAATACCTCCTTTCTCCTGTCCTTCAATCTTCCACCAGAGGTTCCCATTAGCCAAACTCAGATGAAAGCCAGCTAATGAGGAGCCTAAGAATGCAACCTGCTAAGTTTAGCCCCACCGCAGAACAGGACGGACACGGGAGACGCGGAAGGGTTGTTCCGAGGGCAAAGGGCCGGCACAGCACACAGAAAAAATTCTAAGAAGAAATCTTTATCTTCTCATTAAAATAAATTCTTAGACTATATCATTTAATTTATTAACACTCCAGTGGCCACATTTCTGCAAGTAAATTTAAAAGGTGTGCGTGTGTGTGTGTGTATATACATATATATACATATATAAATATATATTTAAAGATGGATTTAATACAATCTTATCAGTTCAAACCTGAAAATAATCTGATCAGTGTGATTTTTATTCTGTACATTTTAGATAAGAACTATTAGTGAAATCAAGAGTATAGGGATGCACTAGAAAATTTTTAAAATAAAATTATCCCTGCAGAAATCAGAAGCGCTAAGAGACTTAGAGAGCAAAAGGTAATAACTGAAAACAACTGAATAAAAAAGATTTAAATGACAAGTAATTAAACTGTTTTAAAAAAAATTGTGATCCATACATAATGAATGCAGGAGTTTAGATACTCAAAGGAAGCAAAACTTTATTTCTTTATCCTTTATAATTTCTCTAGGCACTGCATTTTAGTGTTTTTAAAAATATGAATTTTAATAAATCTAACATTCTGTTTTATATCTTAAGAACTCTGTTACACTAATTATTTACACACCCTACTCTAGCAGAATCTAAACATAACCAGAAAACCTAAACAAAGGTTTGTTTCCATAAAACAAATACTTTGATTTTTGGAAGGAATGTTATTATTCTCAGAATTAGTCCAATGAAACAGGATAACTTTCTTACAAGGAAGCCAGTGGCTCAAAATCAGACACTAGCTGACTCACAATTAAGGAACTCAAGAAAAAATTCTCCCTTTGGGCGGTCCCCTGGGCCCTTCAGTGTTTCGCTTACTTCCCCTCTTCACCCCTCCCTCCTCCCACTTGCCAGTGTCCTCCTCTGCCCTGTGTGGCCTTGCCACTTTGGGGAATGAGAATCAAAATGGAGAATAAATCAGCTCAAACAAAAACATCCTGGTGCACAGGAGGGTAAAATAAGTAATAGTGTGCAAGACACCGTCAGTCATCGTGGTTCTTTGTACTCCATCTCCAGTAAAACCACCCTGACCAAACACACCTGGATAACTGGTTCCAACGGCTGACTGATACATGCCCACCAAACCAGAGCAGGAGTGTGAGTGACAGGACACCTGTGACTGACGGCAATTCCACTGTATTAAATGTAACAGCTGATGACGCGTTATTCAACCATGCAAAATCGTAATTGTTAAGGTTGTTTGTTTCATTACACAGTGTTCTTTCTCAGAAAGAAAATTTTCTGCTCTTAGGATGAAGAACTGTTGTCCTTCATCTGATTACGTGGTTTCCACCAGTTACTTGGCTAGGCTTCCAGAAAACCTGGAGTCCACTTGTAGCCTGTGGAAAGGACTCAGGGAAACATCTGCATGTTAGTTTAAATCAAAATATGTATGCTCCTATCCTTATTATTGCCTTCCTCTTTTTTATTTATTGAGATAATACTGGTTAATAACTATATCAATTTTAGATTACAACGTTGTAATTCAATATAATGTTGCATGCTCACCACCCAAAGTCTCATTTCCTTCCTTTACCATGTATTTGACCCGCTTTACCCAGTTCACCCTCCCCTCACCCCACGTCCTCACTGGTAACCACCATTTTTTGTCTATATCTATGACTTGTCTGGTTTTGTTACTTATTTCATTTGCTACTTTTTTGTTTTACATTTCACATGAGTGAAATCATAGTTTTGTCCTTTTCCATATGACTTATTTCACTTAGCATCATACCCTCAATGACAATATTTCATTTTTATAGCTGAGTAATATTTCATTGTTTGTGTATATACCTGACATCTTTATTTACTCAGCCATCAATGGACACTTAATTTGTTTCCACATCTTGGCTATTGTAAATAATGCTACAATTAACACAGAAGTACATATATCTATTCAAATTAGTGTTTTCATATTCTTTGGATAAATACCCAGAAGAGGAATTGCTAGATCATATGGTAATTCTACCCTTAATTTTTTAAGGAACTTCCATGAGTTTCCCTTAGTGGTAGCATCGATTTCAATCCCACCAACAGTACAAGAAGCTTCCCTTCTCTCCATATCCTGTCCAATACTGGTTATTGCTTGTCATTTTGATAAAAGCCATTCTAACAGGTGTGAGATGATATCTCACTGTGGCTTTTAATTTGCATTTCCCTAATAATTAGTGATGTTAAGCATCTTTTCATATGCCCATTGGCCATCTGCATGTACATTATTGTGATAATAAAACCAGGCAAGGATATCAAGGAAGGAAAGAGGGAAGGAAGGAAGGAAGTGGGGGGAGGGGAGGGGAGGGAAGGGAGGGAGGGAGGAAGAAAATTACAGGCCAATATCTCTGATGAACGTAGATGCAGAATTCCTAAACAAAATACTAGCAAATTTAATACAACAATATATTAAAAGGATCATATACCACAAAGAAATGGGATTCATTTCAGGGATGCAATAAGGATGATTCAACCTCAGGAAATCAATCAATGTGATATAGCACATTAGCAAAATAAAAGATAAAGTCATACGATCACCTCGATAGATGTAGAGAAGCATACGACATCAATTTATGATAAAAATTCTCAATAAAATGGGTACAGAAGGAAAATACCTCAACATAATAAAGACCACATGTGACAAATCCTCAGCTAACATCATAGTCAACAGTGAAACAAAGCTTTTCCTCTAAGAGCAGGAACAAGACAAAGATGCTCACTCTCATTACTTTTGTTCACCATATTACTGGAAGTCCTAGCCAGAGAAATCAGGCAAGAAAAAGAAATAAAAGGCATGCCAATTGGAAAGGAAGAGGTAAAACTGTTTTGTATTTTATATATCTCTGTAAGCCGTCTGTTGCAGGCTAAGTTCTCTAGAAACAGATCAGGGACAGGGTTTGGGGTGCAATATGTTTGTTTGTAATCTACACTGTTGAAGAGAGGCAGCAGGAAGTAGGATTGGGCAGAGGGAAAACACAGGCTTGATCAAACCCATGCCAAACTGGCAAGGCACTCTGAAGCAAGTACTGTCCTGTGCTCACTGGTATATCCCCCCTTCCCATGCCCTAAATTAGTCACCAGACACAGGCTTCCCAGCAAGGATGTAAGTTCAGACAAGGTGGGTCTCTAGAGCTGAGGTAGGTTCTGCAGGAGGTGAAATATGGATGTTGTCTGCTGATTCTGATACTCTAAGCTGGGCAGCAAGTTCTCCCTTGAGAGGAAAGCTGGGTGGCATTTCTACCTCTTTCTCTACTTTGATCCCCTTCTGCCTAAGGATGGAAGGGAAGCTCTTCCAGGTATCTGGTATGTCTCCCTTTTTAAAAGAATCTTAGAAGGGAGCTACCATGCCTAAGGTAGAAGTAAGTCTCAGTTCCAGCTGATGTTCATTACCTTCTTCTTCTACTATCCTTTGGAGATTCCATTAACCATCAGCAAACACCTCTGCTGGCCCAGCTTCCTACTTGTTAGTGTGACCCAGACCTTCAGTCTTGAGGACCTGAGCCTGTGGTCACCAAGCCATTTGGCTGGGGTCATTGTGCCAGCCCATTTACAGCCACAACTGTGCCAGAGAGTAGTAAGATAGGCCCAAGTAGATCAACTGAGTCCCACCCAAATTCCTCCCTGCTTCCACTAGCAGCCCTACATCCTCCAAACGATTAGAGTCAACCATCCTGCCAAGACAGTGACTCTTCTTTTTGTTTTTGGTCCCTGAACATAAGGACGTTGAAGTTTCCAAGAGACAACTGAATGGACTCTTCTATGACCCCTTGAGAAAATGTACCCCTTTGGGGAACCAGGCCCTCTAACTCAGCAGCACACAGAATTATTATGGGGAAAGGAAACATAATGACCACAGTGAACCCCTGAAAGGTATGATGAGTCACTACTCTTTCCACCCCTTGGTTCCTGTGTCCATGCATTCTCCCACCTAAAGGTCACTGATTTCATGTATACACTGCATTCTAGAAAATGGCACCCTATCCATATAGAATATTACCTCTGAGCAATACTGATCTATCCACTGAGCTATCGGACTAGCAGTTTCTGAGGGCAACAAAATAATATATGACCAGAGAATCTTGTGGTTGTAGACCCACTTATGAACCTCCTTTGCTATAAAGCAGGTTCCTTGGTCTGAAGTAATATTAATCAGGGTCCCATGCCAATAAATTAAATACTCCACAAACTCTGCAACATTCATGCTAGCCAAGACCATATGGACAAAAAAGACAAACCATAACCAGAATACATGTCCATTTCTGTGAGACATGTGAGAATAAACAACTAACCCTTCCAGCATGAAAGGAACCCAGTGTAGTCAACCTGCCACCTAGAGGCTAGTTTCTCTTCTTGAGCAATATTGTTATATTGATATTGTTCTCTGTTACTGGCATACTATATTTTTAGCAAGAACCACAGTAGACAAGCCTTAGTAGATGGGATTTGAGACTACTGGGGTGTGCAAATCCTTTCTCTTTGCTACCATCATTTATATGCCTGTTGTGCCAGCACTGAGGAGGCTGATAACAAAGGTTAGCTACTGTCAGCTGGATATGTCACTCTGTCTACTTGGTGGTTTAATAACACGTCCATGGTAGATGCTATCTGGTTGACATTGAAATGTAGTACAAAGATCTTCACAATTCATTACCACTCCCCTATGTCCATCTAAATGCCTCTAATCCAGACTTTGTTATCACCCATCTTCCATTCTTTATTCTTCCAAGGGTCTGACCAGCCAGCCAAGCCATTCATCACTACCCACAAATTTGTAAACATGTAACTTCAGGTTAGCCCTCTTCCTTTGCAAAAAGGATAACCAAATCCACCAATCTTCTTTTCATTGAGCTGACTTCCTGTATCTTTCAAGGCCATCTCATCTGTATGCCACAGCCAGGCTTTTTCCTCCTCCCTCACCAGGTATAGTGACTTCTCCATACATCCACAGCTGTGAGCTGAGGAAGGAACGCTGGTGCCACAGTGGTGGGTGCCATCAGAAGACCTGAGCTACCTGCTCATGCCCATGCAGCTCCCCTGTGCTCTCTGGCCCCACTATTACTCAGTCCTAGATACACTACTTCTGTTTCATGACAAACTGTTCCTGGGTCCATCTGGCCTGTGACGTAAAGATTTGGTAGAATTCAGCTCATGATGAAAGTCCTGGTAGAGTCACTTAGTTTCTCATGACTGAATGGTCCATCTTTTCCAGGGCCCAGTAGTGTGCCAGAAGTTGTTTTACCAAAGGTATATAAATTTTCACTATAAATGGCAAGGCCATGCTCCAGAACCTCAAAGACCCATATTATATACTTCTCTCACTGGGATTTTAACAGAAGCTACACATGATATCTTTTCCCACTAGTGATAAAATCTAGTACTCTCATATCTGCCAAACTATATGGTCCAAAAGTGGGACTGCTCACACTAAAACCTGGTCCTGCTGGAAAGTCTTTTCCTGGTCTGGGCTCCACTTAAAAATTGCAACTTTTCATGCTTCCTGGAATACAGACTGGAGCAGAATTCTCAGGTGCAGAAGGTGCTGCCTCCAGAGCCCAGAGGAGCCTACCAGGCATGATGCTTCTTTCTTTGGGAAGGAGACTGCAAGACACAATAATTTATCTCATACTTTTGAGAAGATGTACCAGCATGCTCTTGATTCCTGGACACCTAAAAATTGCACAGATACAAAAAAAACCATAAATCTTTATAGGTTTCACCTTCTGCCTTCTGCAGTACGTGTGTCTTACCAGGAACTCCAGCACACTGACCATCTCTTGCTCATCCAGCCTGGTCAACATAATATTATCAATGTAATGAATCAATGTGATGTTCTGCAGTATATTCAGGCAGTCCTGATCTCTTTATTCTGTATTATGGCAAAGAGTAGGACCACTAATGTAAGTCTTTGAGCAAAACTTTAAATATATACTGCTGTCTATTCGATACGATTGATATCTGATCCTTTTTCTATGCTTTAGGATAGAAAATAAAATGTTTTCTAAAACAATGGCAACACACCTTAGGCCTATCAATGTACCCTGAAAAAGATACATCTTTTTGTGGCTATAATTGGGGCTACCAGTTGCTTGAGCTCGCACTACTCTACAGTTATCACCCTGGGTCTGTTGAATCCTCCAGGTGCTAGACTGACCAATTAAATGGAAGTACCTTGGGGACTATCACCTCTGTGTCCTTTAAATCCTGAAGGGTGATATTAATCTCCACTATTTTCCTTCTCTAGGATGCCATATAGCTCTTTACTTTACCATCTTGTCTGTGTGGGGTGTAGGGGATAGTTTCAAGAAACTTCCACTTGGTTTTCCTTGCTGTGATAGTTCTTATCCTACATGATTAGTATCCAATGTAGAGATTGCATCAGCTGCCAAGTATGTTCAACTTGTTTAACATCCTGGGACCAGGGAAATGGTCATCAGGTGGGTTCATGGAGTCAGTGGAGAACTCCATTTATTATATTTACACACACACACACACACACACACCACTATATACCACCTCTCCGACAGGGGCCCATGATGAGGTTTTGAGTCTATGGATATTAATGCCAACTCAGATCCTGGAGCAACTTAACCCCAGTTATGGGTCTTGAGGGCAGTAGGGAAGGTGGTATGGGTCCTGGGAAAAGCATATGGTACCTCATGGGTAAGAGGCCTATATAATGCCTTCCAGTGCAAGATGGTGTCATGAGTGAGCCTTGTCTGTAGATTCAGAGGGTTCAGGCGTATTAGTAGTCAAAACCCTCACAGACATCCATGAAGATATCTTCATCCTATCAGAGTCATTTTCCCAATCAAGGTGCTGAACTTAGCATGACAAACCTAATTTGGTTGGGCATTTAGTCATCTCCAAAATTCCTAAGCCTAGAAATATTAATTCCTAGGCTTAGACTTCAACTTTCTTTATCTACCCACTTGAGTTAATAAGAGCTTCTTTGTATACAAACCAAGAGGTCCTCTGGTTTTTACTACTGGATTTGAATGGCCTATTACATATCCTCAGGTACTCTTTACCTTTCTGGCATCAGTGGCATTTAACAATAGCCATCCAATACCATTGTGCTTATCATTATTATTTCTCCTTAAGTTATAAATGCATGATATACCCAACCTGATAAAGCATTCTCTTCCATCAGTAAAACCTCCCAATTCGGCACAAGTAAATGTTTAGGAATTGGACCTTCACCTTGGTTCAGGAGCTGTTTGTGTTCCACCTATGACCAGTGACAAGGTCCTCACTGCCAGCTGGATGGTGGTGATCCAGCCTCTATGGAAGCACTCTGAGAGGGGGTTTGATGTGAAAGATACTTATTAGGGACCAACATTTATGAAAAAAAGACAGATGAAGTAGAACTGGGAAGAGGCAGAAATTAAACTATGAGGATTTGGTCAATATGGCAGTGAGCTTTGGAACAACTATGGCTTATAGGAGTGTCCCTGAAATGGCCTGTACACTCCCACCTTACTCAGTCTCTAGATACAAGCTATCCAAGAAAAGGGTGGCCTAAGGTAAAGTGGATCTCTGCAGCTAAGGCAGACCCTAAAGAACATGGCAGTAGAGCCTATCAGCTGGCTGTTATCCCTGTGCAAGCCCTTCCTTGAAAGGGGATCTCGATGTATAAATAATTATTTCATATTAATTGCTGTTTGCTTTTTAAAGAAAACTTGAATAGGCTACTAGCCTATTACAGCTGATGTAACTCTTGTAAAGCTATAACCATTGAAATCCACAAAGCTACAGTCCAAACTGGAAAATCAGTGATTTTCCATAAAACAAGAAGAATAGGATTAAATTAGTATCTTATCATCACTTTGAAATACAGTGCCATTTCCAGTCACTCCTCACCTGATAGCAACTAAAGACACAATTTTTCATGACTTGAGAACAGTCTAGAGCACAGGATTTTTACCAGATCCTCGGCTTGCTCTGGAGAAGTTTTGCAGTGATAATGCCATCAACCAAAACGAGAGTGATTCTCTATTCTTTTTGAATATGAGCTTAACACAGCAGAGATTCTGGACATTTCAAGCAGTATTGTTTTCCTATGGAACAGATTTGCATCACTTTCTTAAATCAAAAATGGAAGGGTGGACTTATGGCCCAGATGGAGGCATAGATAGACTCACTGCGCCTCCTTGCACAACCAAAAAAAGGACAATGACAATTCAAAAACAAAAAAACAACCAGAACTGACAGAAAATCAAACTGTATGGAAGTCCAACAATCAAGGAGTTAAAGAAGACACATTCATCCAGACAGGTAGGAAAGGCCAAGAGAGGCAGCTGGGAGGAGAGGACTCACAGAAAGGTGGTGGCTGGAGGACCAGGGTGGGCAAGGCTGCAGCTGGCCAGCAAAGCGGCGACTGGTGGAACAGGCAGTCCCACATTCACATGCAGATAAACCAGGAGAAACAACTGGGGAGCAGGACAGTCTACACAACCCAGGGCCCCAGGGCAGGGAAATAAAGCATCAAACCACTAATTGAAAACACCTGTGGGGGTTGAGGCAGCAGTGGGAGAAACTCCCAGCCTCACAGGCGAGTTTCTTGGAAAGACCCACAGTGTTCTAGAACATACACAAACCCACCCACCTGGGAATCAGCACCAGAAGGGCCCAATTTGCTTGTGAGAAGTGGGGGAAGTGACTAAAATCCGGCAGAGAGCAGAGCAAGTGCCATTGTTCCCTCTCGGACCCCTTCCCCACAGTGTCACAACACAGCGACGTGGGTTGCTCTGCCCTGGTGAACACCTAAGGCACCACCCCTCACTAGTAATAGGCTTGTCAAGACAACAACAAAAAAATGGCCTAAAGGAAAGAACAGATCAAAACTACAGAAAAAATATAACTAAGTGACAAAGAGATAGCCAACCTATCAGATGTAGAGTTCAAAACACTGGTAATCAGGATGCTCACAGAATTGGTTGAATTTGGTCGCAAATTAGATGAAAAAAAATGAAGGCTACGCTAAGTGAAATAAAGGAAAATGTACAGGGAACCAATAATGATGGGAAGGAAACTGGGACTCAAATCAATGGAGTGGACCAGAAAGACAAAAGAAACATCCAACCAGAAAAAAAATGAAGAATCAAGAATTAAAAAAAAAAATGAGGAGAGGCTTAGCAACCTCCAGGACATCTTTAAATGTTCCAACATCCAAATTATAGTGGTATCAGAAGGAGAAGAGGAAGAGCAAGAAATTGAGAACTTATTTGAACAAATAATAAAGGAGAACTTCCCCAGTCTGGCAAGGGAAATAGACTTCCACAAAGTTCAGGAAGCTCAGAGAATCCCAAAGAAGCTGGATCCAAGGAGGAGCACACCAAGGCACATCATAATTACATTACCCAAGATTAAAATTAAGGAGAGAATCCTAGAAGCAGCAAGAGAAAAGGAGATAGTTACCTACAAAGGAGTTCCCATCAGACTGTCAGCTGATTTCTCAAGAGAGACCTTACAGGCCAGAAGGGGTTGAAAAGAAGTATTCCAAGTCATGAAAGGCAAGGACCTACATCCAAGATTGCTCTATCCAGCAAAGCTTTCATTTAGAATGGATGGGCAGATAAAGTGCTTCCCAGATAAGGTCAAGTTAAAGGAGTTCATCATCACCAAGCCCTTATTACATGAAATGTTAAAGGGAGTTATATAAGAGCAAGAAGATAAAAAAATATAAGCAGTAAAATGATAGCAAACTCACAATTATTAACAACCACACCTAAAACAAAAACAAAAGCAAACAACTGGAACAGGAAAAGAACCACAGAAATGGAGATCACATGGAAGGTTATCAACAGGGGAGTGGGAGGGGGAGAGAGGGGGAAAGGTACAGAGAATAAGTAGCATAGACAGTAGATAGAAAATAGATGGGGGTGTTAGAATAGTATAGGAAATGTAGAAGCCAAAGAACTTATATGTATGACACATGGACATGAACTAAAAGGGGGGGAATGTGGGTGGGAAGGGGTGTTCAGGGTGGAGGGGAGTGAAGGGGGGGAAATGGGACAACTGTAATAGCATAATCAATAAAATATATTTTAAAAAATGGAAGAAGTCTGCTTAGTATATTGCTGTTTCTATTTAGGAGAAATAACCAGGCCTGTCCAATAAGCAAACAAAGTAGCACAGACTATTAAAAAACATTCTGAGAGTGGAAAAAAGAGAATAAACAGCCCAAACCATTCAGTCATTTGAAACAGACTTTCATACTCATAGCTGCATCTTCTAAAACAACAGTCTTCCAATAGACAAGAGCAGTGTGTCCTCAAAGTGTGATCTGTGAATCACCTGCATCAGAATCACCAGAAGTTCTCGGGGGGAGAATGCAAATTCTCTGGGGAGAGAGCACCAGAAATATGTATTTTTATATTTTTAACAGGTTGGTTGGGTGGTGATGGAGCCCACAAAGTCTAAGAACCACAGATCAATAGCATGCTCACTGTTCAAGTTACAGAGTAAGCTGTGAAGCAATAATGAAAACTGACACGCTGAGCTCCAACTATGCGCCAGGCACCGCTGCAAATGTTTCATGTGAGCTGTCTCATTCTACCCTCACTATAACTCTACTGTGAGGGACTATCCTTACTTCATTTTACAGGTGAGGGGCACACTTGGAGAATGGAATATTTGGAATTAAATCACAAGAAGTTTGACTAGAAGTGGTATGCACTCTACTGTGATCCTAGGAGGTAACAAAGTTCAAGACTTTACACGTGAACTTTAGACATCTTCTAGTCCAAGAGCTAATGGTCTTCTGAACTTCACCTGTTGATAGTAAGGACCTTACTTCTATGCCTTACATATTAAAGATATTTTTATGTATGTAACATTTGGGGGCTACTAGTATGTACCCAAACATCATGTATGACATCCTCTAAAAGTGATAAAGTTCTCTAACACTGTAGACACTGAATGTGTCTACACCTTCACCTACACCATCATCTCATCCCACCACTGCTGAGAACTGCCTGGCCTGAGTCTGACCTGTCTTCAGGTGATACACCTGTAAAGTAATATGCTCACTTCCTCCATACATTTAACTGTACCATCGCTGACACACTTTTTAAAACTAACAATTTGATTTTTTTTAACGAGCTGATCATGAGAGGAAATAAGAACATAGTTCATGTCAGAATTTTATGAAAATATTCTCTTGGTTATTACTAAAAAACAGAATATAAAAAGACTTTATTTCTATTGTTATCAACTAAAAGCTACAACACAGTATTTCTAAGACAGCATTGTATAATTAAGAGCATCTTTTCTATACTTCACTAGTTATGATGATAAGACTCCTAATCGGAAGGATATTATCAGTGTCATAGCTACTCTTCTAACTCTGTGGTTGTGTAAGACACTTTTGTTGACTTCACACACTTTGTTCTACACTTCAGTGCAATCCTAAATAGCTTTAATTAACATTTTTCAAATAAGTTAATGTTTTTGTGGCTGATTCTAGTTTTTAAAATTCCCTTGTCCTTCAATACTGTAAAAAAAGTTTAAGAAAAAGCATTAATTTTAAGAAAATTTCTTTCTGAAAAGGCATTTTATCCAATAAAGCATAATCATTAGCCCTGCCTAGTGTGGTTCATTGGTTTGAGAGCTAGCCTGCGAAGAAAAAGGTCATCAGTTCACATCCCAATCAGAGCACATGCCTGGTTACTGGCCAGATCCCCAGTTGGGGGCATGAAAGAGACAATATTTCTTTCCCTTTCTTTCTCTCTCCCTTCTACCATTTCTTAAAAGTAAATAAATAAAATCTTTTTTTAAAAAAACACAATCATTAACATTGAAAAGCTTGTGTAGAGGTTTAGAGAAATAAAACTAGTTTGCTGTCAAGCTTCCTAGAGAGTTTTAACTAGAGAATTACTTTAACCTCTCTTGAGCAAGGATGGGAGAAAGAACACCCAAATTTATTATGCATCTCTTAAATGCTTCTGGGTGCTTTGTATATGTTATTTCAATTAATTATAACCACAAATTTGGAAAAAGGCATTATTACCCACTATTTACATAGAAGAATGAAATTCAGTGAGGTTAAGCAGTATGTCAAAGGTTACACAGTTAAGCAGACCAAAATCCAAGGATCTTTCCCCACACACCAGACTGTTTCCAGAGAAAATGTTAGTGGCATATTAATGAACCGTGCAATCTGATTTGCCTATAAATCTATAATGGAGTTGCACAATATACATTATAAGCCAATGTTTTAATCCTAAATATTTCATTTGCATGCAGAAACAGCCTTTCTAGACTGCCAGTTGTTAATCTATGAGTTGATTTCAAAGAATAAGCACTGTGATTTACAGTTCAGTGACCCAGGTAGATCCTGGGAGTAATCCTGGTTTCTCTCACACAGGCAATACGGGGTAGGGCAACAGTAAGTTTACAGTCATTCATGGAATAATGCATTAATTAAACAATAAGACATGAATAAACTGTGTTTCACGTACTCATAATTGTAAACCTACTTTTACCCCACCTTGTACTTCAATTAATGAGGCTTCTCTCCAATGAGGCCATCACAGTACCTTAGTGTTTAAAAATAGTAGACCATTCGTTAACATAGCAGTTGGTGAGAGTGAGGACTGTAGGGGAAAAGGGAGTTTATATTAGGAATTTCCTTTCAAAAAATGGAAAGTTACAGAAGAAAACTAATCCTGTTCAAGTCTTTTTACTAACATCAGCCTTGAGTTATACCACTGACCTCTTCCTGACCCTAAACAGTGCAAAAAGATATGCAAAAGGTAAAGTTAGAAGATACATCACTCACAGAAGACAAGATAGGGTGTGACCTTAAAGCTTATTAAAGGGAACTGCTGTTGTCATACTTTAGGTTCCTCTGGTTTTAGTTTTTTTAACTCCCTCCCTCTATAAATTTACACACAGACACAACAGTTAAAAATTCTGTTCACTCCTCATTTTTCATTTATTTGAAAAGATAAATACTCTGCCTAAGGTGCCAAAACCACTGCCTTACATAACTGATGTGTGTGCATGTGTGTGTATTATATGCACTGTTCTGGGGTGAGAGAGGGGCAGGCAGAAATCCTGAGGAGCTAGGCAGAGTTGCTATCTCCCTTAGAAAGCTACTGTCTGGGAGAAGGGGTGGGGACTATAACCAACCCATCACCACACTGCATGCCATTTTCACACACGGATCCTTGTCCGTCACGTTCCCTGGGAAATTTCCCCCAGATTCGGGGTGGGGGGAGGAAGAAACAGTAAGGCAGTAAGGCGGGTCTGCTTCGGAAGGCGAGTTTTTATCGCTACAGCACAAAGGACAGAAGAGCGCGCTTTCACATCCGCCTAACTCCGCTCACTGGACCGGCTCAACACTTCAGCACCACGGAGAGCGGCACCTCCTCAGCTACCGCCCATGGGGTGTCACATCCCCGCGACTCAACGCCGGATTCCGGTCATCTAGAGGGACAAGCCTGCATATTTCACCCTCAATGTAAGCAGCTCTGATGATTATCTCATACTGATTTTTCCAGCAGATGTTATTTCTCACTGAAATGTGGAATTAAACTTTTATTTATTAGCCATCTCCTTCTCGTGTGTTGCTTAGGTTTTAGATGTAAATCTGCATCTGAAATCTTTATTTGTTGGGTTGGTAAAAGAATTTCTTACTTCTCATTGAAAGTCTAAGTTTACAAAGCCATTTAGAACTAGACAAGTCATCTTGGTAGCCCCGTTCTTTTGTGCTAGAGTGTAGTTAAATGGAGAAGAGAGTACTGCGTTGTTTCTTCTGCTGCTTCACTACAGGCAGCTTCTTGATTTTTTATTTTGTGGTTGCATTTATCTTAATAGAAATTTGAAGGTAGTATAAGGAAGAAGGCTATATTCTAGTAAGTAGACACCATTAAATAACAGGTGAGAAGAAAGAGACTGTTCTCTTTCTTTCCTTTGTTGTAAATACGTCCTTTAGACATCCATTTCAACATAACGAATATGCTCTTAATAAAAGATCTAATCTGGGTAGGGTTTTTGACACAGGCTTTCAAACTCTGGAACACAGAATCCCCCTCTTCAAGTTTGAAATTGTAAATTCACTTAAGTATGATTGAGTGGACATAGCCAAAAGGCTCCTGCCATTAATTGTAATTTAAAGGCTTAATAGATTCAAGGTAGATTTTAAAGAGGCAATAATGATTGACCCTGTCTGGTGTCACTCCATGAATTTCTGCCTCAGAATGCCACCTGCTGGTGGGTCCTATCTTTGGAGCACTGAGCACACATCATATTTATGAATGAATTGACATTAAATTCATAATATTCATTATACATATGACTCAAACTCAATCTCTAAGATATTTTAAACAAGGATATTGTTCAATTATTTAACAACTTACAAAGGTTCTATGTCACAATTATAATTTCATAAAAATTTCTTTCCAAAAACACTTTCTCCTGAGCTTAGGGGCATGTGCACTAGCTAACTCCTTTAGGCAGCAATTAACCCAGAAAAAATCAGAACTATGTGGAGCATCATTGAGACTAATTGTAGATGCATGTGGCATCCTGCAGGAGAGCTGCCAGGATCTCTTGCTTAGGAAAAGCAATCAACGTTTCTCCCCCAGATAAATATTCAGCATGCTACTTTTTTCAGTATTGTTCTGTAAGAGCCTCTCTTACTTTTTTGGTTAGTAGGTATCTGTTTCGGACTCTTCTGTACCAGACGTCAATGAAGCAGTCAAAAGGTTACACATATCTATTTTATTACCAGACAACTCCTGAGGGAACAAAACATAACTATTAGAACTCATTTCAGCTCTATCTGGAGCTACACACAATGAGATATAAACATCCAGTTTCATAATCCCCCAGTTCCAAATAGACCTATAAGGATTAACAAAGAAAGAGGAAACAAAAGAAGTACATACAATGCACTAGTTATACTTGGATGGCTAATACATAAGGTGTTTTGAAAATACTGAGAATAATCTCTTCTGTAAAAGATTAGGGAAATTATAATTTGGTGAAAAATAAATTGCTGATAAAATCATTCAACATTCACAAATACTAGATAATATTTTCAATCTAAGATGCAATGAAAAAAAACAAAGTAGCAGAATTGTTTGGAGAGTACATCTCACTATGATGCACTGTAATGAGAAGCAGAACACTGCTTATTTCCTATAGGAGCTGGCTGGTGAGGTATACGAACTTCTGTATGTTCGTGGTGTAAACAGGTAGATGTCTTTTTTCTTTTATTCAAAATACATGTGTGTATTTACTAGCAAATTACTGTCTCTAGCTTAGATGGCAACTTGAATGCTTTAGATCTACAACTGTTATAATTATAGTAAACTAGTATACTTAATATTACCCAATACCACTAGGGCACTTACTGGGCACTGTGACTTACATGCACTATCTTATCTCAACTTCAAAAGATCAAGAAAGATTATACTCAGAAATAAGTTGGACATTCAGAAATAAGTCTAGAAATACAGAAAACAATTAGGAGTATTATCAGAAGTGGGAATGCCTCGGTTTTCTGCCCCAGTCACCCAAGGGATTTAATACACCCTCTGATATTAGGTGTCTCATCTAGAAACTTATGGGTCCTTAGTTATAGTAGAGCTAACTGGAAACTAATTTTGCATTGAAAGTCAGTTACAAATAGGAAAGAGAAATTAAAGGATTATGTCACTCCTGTATTTGTAAGAAGGAAGCCATTTGTAAACATGAACATCTCTATTTTACTGGTATTCTCTAATGACCAATCCAAAGTCAAGTATTTAAGAATTTTTTAAGTTATTTGACCATACACCATAGACCAGTATCAGGGGTACTGAATATCAAGTACAGATACCACATAAGCAAGTTGTATTCCCCTGCCCTTGAGGATCCTGCACTCTAATGGAAAATTTTACAATCTAAAGAAGCACAAAAAATGCAGGAGGAAGATGGATGGCAGCAGTATACCAGCTAAAAGCACAGGCTTTGAAATCAGATAGGTTTGATTCCTAATAGTGCAGCTAGCACTCTGTGCATCTACCACTCAAGTTGTGTAGCCTTGGCACAGCAGTTCAGCTTAGCAGTTAATTTAGCTAAGCCTCATTTCATTATCTATTACATAGGAACAATAGCACCTATGTCATGTAATTTATGATAATCTAAAATGATAATGCATGTAAAGTACTCAGTATGGGGCCTGCAATGTGGCTTAGTGGGTCATAAATGTTAATCGTTATGATTGGTCACTGAGGAAAATAGCCAAGCTTATCACATGATTTGTATGAATTTAAAATAATAATTCATATAAAGCATTCAGCACAGTGTCCGGCAAATGGCAAATGTGTAATATGTGTTGACAATCACTATTATATAGTCATTTAGAAAAAGAGCCTGAAAACTATCAGTGTGGAGTACAGCCAAGTTATAATCATTTACTTAAGTGTATTGATATGTAAGGTTTTAATCATTGTTGTCATGGACATTTGTATAAGGCTTTCTAGTATTCAAGGCATTTGATATACATTATTTCATCCTCACTCTGGTCTTGAAGCACATGGAACATAGATTTTATGATTCTCTTTCCACTAGTAAGAGAGTTGAGGTTTTGGAGAAGATTCCAAATCACCTGACTATTTTGCCACTGTTGCTGTGGGCTAAAATTCAGTCTGCACACTTGCACAGACCAGAGCTGGGTTATCCTGGGTGACTGACCTGACTCCTGGATTTTCTTTGCTTCTATATTCACTTGTGGAATGTTACAGACTGAATTGGTTTCAGACTTGAAGAATTTCCACAGAGACCCATGGTGCATATATCAATTTACAAAAAAAAAAAAAAAAAGACAACAAATATCTCTAAAAGGACATTTTGATGAAGTGGCCTTTTCTTCATCAGTAATTAACAACAATCCTGTCTCTAAAAGGCTTTATGGTCATTCTCGTCTGCAGCTGGACTTAGAGTGCAGAATTCATACTTTTCATGGATCACTGATGTCTGGCTTCCTTCAGACAGGCTGATACATCTGTAAGAGCATCTTGGTAAAAATAGAAGCCAAGAGATTCAAAGGAAGTTTAATAATCAGTCCTCTCCAATACAGTTTTGTTTCCACTGGAACCCTTCTCAATGACATCAAATGTCAATGTATGTATTTATAGAAAATAAACAACACTGTATCTTAATTGAGGTGTTTGATGAGTTTGATCACTCATTATCTCAATAATATATGCAAATAAAAATACATTTACATTCAAAGTTCATTTTTAAGAAAAATATTAATGTCTGGGCAATCAAACGCTAATTACACTTTAGGGAGAATCATTTTGCTCCTTACTGCCCCTAAACCTGTGACAAAATCCCCAGAGTCTAGCAAAGAAACACATCTGATTCACGGGTGTGAGTTCTGGACACCAGCCACTGTGGACTAAAAAACTTCCTCTTTCTGACATATTTTTTGTGGATTCTTTCCAATCCATGTGGAACATATGGCTGAAGGCTGACTAAAGTCAAGATTAAATAGCAAGTATATGGAGGCCTAATATAGTCATCGGTGTATAAATGTTTAAACAGGGAAAATAGGAAGAGGCTGGTAAAAGGGTGCAAACTTTCAGCTATAAGATTAATAAGGTCTGAAGATCTAATGTAAAACTTGGTGGTTATGGCTGATAACACTATTTCATAATTGAAATTTTCTGAGAGAGTAAAACTTCAATGTTCTCTCTATATATATACATATATATATAGAGAGAGAGAAAATATATACACATATACACACACATACATATACACACACACATATACATATTCATTCATACATATGTACATACATGGTCATGAATATTAATTAACTAGATGGTAGGATTCCTTTCATGATGTAGACATATGTTAAGTCACCACAATGCATACTTTAAATATTTTATTTATTGTATTTTATTCAATGCCTTTTACTGTATTTTATTCATCAGTTATACCTTAAGAAACTGAAAAATGTTTAAAAAACATCATTAGAGGGATATTAGGGTAAAAGGCCTCCATCAATACATGGATCAACTCAGGCAGCCCCGGGGTCTGCTGTGAAGCCCCTCATGCTGGAAGCAACCTCACTGCATAGCATGTCCCATTATATGTCTGTTTGCACACACAACTTGAACGCCCACAAGGTTTCATCAATACCAAATTCTGCCAGGAAAGGAGTGGAATGGACAGCTCTATGAGCATCCAAATGTATGTCAAAGCTGAGGTTCTAAAGGCTGGGAGAAAGAGGTTGTTTATTTACTACACCTGGGTGTCTGCTTTCAAGGTCATTTGAAAAAAAAACATGTCAACTGGTGAAAGGATTTTAACTTCTCACAAATACTAGCTATTCATGTTTTTTCTTTGATAAGACATAACTATTATAGGAAGATCAAGATATATACGATGCTCTATTCTTGGGCAGAAATTATTTGCGCTAAGATTTCATCTTTTCATGTCACCTACCTCAGATTCTCCACCTAAAAAATGAGAATACTAATATCTTGCTTTTTATGTTTGTTTGTTTAATGAAAGAAATTAACAAATAATGCTCTACCATCCTTTAAACTTGTAGGCTGTAGTATCTATGATATATGATATTCATGTGGACTCTGAATTTAGATTGGGTACTTACGTGTTCCTCATGAAACGTTTCTCTAATCTGACTTGGTTCAGTA
Organism: Tonatia bakeri; assembly: GCA_004024845.1. Classification (NCBI taxonomy): domain Eukaryota; kingdom Metazoa; phylum Chordata; class Mammalia; order Chiroptera; family Phyllostomidae; genus Tonatia; species Tonatia bakeri. The sequence goes on from PVIA01001290.1 coordinate 194,949, forward strand.
GTTATTATATTTCCTTCAAATTAATCTCCCCATGGCTCGTTGCTGTGTAATAGTTGTATACCCTTGACCTTGGAGTTTGACCTATTCTCCCTCTTGGGCAGACTTCTAAAGGAAAAGTAATGTCGAATCAGGTTCAAGTTCCTCCCAGGACAGCTGCCATTCCATTTCTGACACACTGCTCAGATGCTCTTGAGTGGAAACTGCCTTTTCTTGAGTAGAGTTGTGATGTCTAGGTCCAGGAAGGTGGTCCTGAGCAGGGTATAGGAGTCATCACAGGAGAGGCTGAGTGATTCTATGACAAGGATTATGAGTTTTTTGTGGGCCCATTCCCACTTGAGTCTGTGCACCCAGCTGACAGACCTTCAAACTGAACTCGTAACATCCTCCCAAACAAGTCCCCTTGGGAATGAAAATGAGGGGAACACTGAACTCAGTTACCTCCTCTCCTTTTGAAAAACCTACAGTAATAAATGCCTGCACCCTGTTTGTGAGCTCCTCCTCCGTTTGGCTCCCAATCTACGGTCTGCTTTGGCCTTCTCTGGAATGATGAAATTGTTGAGAGTAATGGGCTCAGAAGGAGCTCATGAACTTGAATCCTAAGAATCTTTTCCCCTGAGATCTTCTATCCAAGTGCACTTTAGGAAAGTGGATGGCAGTTCAGATGCTCTTCCTAAAGGAGCTCAGGGCTCTCTATTAGGATTTATCACCCACAACTGCCTTTTATGGAGTTGTCCATAATTATCCCTTTTATTTTTTGCAGCTAAAGAAGCTGCTCCACTGAATCGTTTTGCATGTTCTCCCATGAAGGGTGACTCAGGCCCAGACAGAATGAGAGTGTAAACTCTGACCTTCCAGTCTTTGCTTCATGCCAGACAGGGCCCCCGAAAGGAGCTAAGACCAAAAGAGTATGAAGCCCCAAATTTTAAAACATCACAAGACTGGGAGACACTACTTTTTTTTTAGTCTCAAAACATTAGGATTAATTTAAAAGCCTTTTTCTGTGATTACCTTATTATTTACAAATGGCTTCAGTGAAACACTGAGAATACTTAAATGCATAGAGACATGACCAATAACGGACAGTTAGGAACATGGAGAACAGTTCAAAACGAATCCCCAAGTACATATTCTTGGGAACAGATACATTCTTTTTGAAACGTATGCCATTCTAGAATTACTTGAGTAATGAGTGGGGGCAGACTATAAAAGAAGAAGAGAAAATACAGGTAAGGGCCGACTGGAGAATTGAAAAGTTTAAAATGTTCAAGTTCATAGAGAGTTAGGAAACATCTGGTCCAGACTCTCTAGTTAGAGCATCTCGAGCTGAGGACCTGCTCAAGATCTGAAGGCTAGCTGGAGACGAAGTATCTAGTTCAAGCTCAAAGTACACTATAAGTGTTATTCTCTCTAGTCTGCCACTTTAAAACCTTGGCAAACTAAACATTACGTAACTTGTCCAAAGTCACGAGGCTGGCAAAAGTGGGGCCAGGATTCTGACTCCAGACCTTCTGACCTCTAAGCCTTTCTCTCAGCCCCACCTGTCTCAGGATCTTCATCTGAGACAAAGACAATAATACTATCTACCTCATAGGTTGATGCAAGAATTACACAAGCAATACATGTAAGGTATATCAGCATCTTAATATAGCTCCTGGAATGTAATAGGTGCTTAATAGCTGTTAACTGCTATTACTATCAGTATTAGTATTAACCTCTACACTGTGTCACAATGGGAAAGAACACATTAGAAATGAACCTAGCGTACAACTTGACCTGTCCTCCATTCATGTAAAAACCCAGGTTTGATCCTAAGAAGCTGCAGCTAAGCCTTTTCAGCAGGGCTGCTGTGTGGCCATGAGTAAGTGGAATGATCCTCCCTGCCACCAGCTGCCCCCCTTCCCTTCAGAACGTGCCCACGCTTCATGAGGACCAGAAAGCAAGCACAGTCCCCACACAGGACAGCACTGAACGCAGAGACAGTGGGTGTGGTGGGCTCGCACGCTGCTATGGTTTTGTCACTGGGAACAGTACAACTGAACCAAAGGCAGCAGTGTCCATGGCAGCCATGTCCACAGCACAGCCCTTGGAGAGCTCGGCTTACCAACAGGCAGGAGGAGGTAGAATAAACTGTCATTGACTAGTACTTTCTACATGCACGCTGCCTCATTTAATGCTCCTGTGGGCCCTATGGCACACAAAAATTAATCACATTGTACAGATAAAAGTGCAGAGAAGCACTGTACTAAAAGCTCAGAGAAGCAAAGTGAGATGGTCAACTTTGCACAAATGAAAATAAAACTGACAGGTCCTTGACCCGTTGGCCACATTAGTATCCCATACCCACCACCCCCGTCTCCCATGACACTCCCCCTAAACCCCCATTTCTGCTCTGCCACCTCCTCCCCGCAAGTGGTGTAGGTGCTGGCTAAATTGTACTTCCATGTGAATAAGAATAGTTCAAGTTATCCAATTTGTCTTAATCTCAGTGATCAGAAAATGATTTCTAATAAGATTTCATAATTTCTCCTAAGATTCCAATCATGACATTCTTCTTTATCTCAACAATGCTCGTTTGCTCTGCCCCTGGGGAACCCACAGGCCTGTGGGAGAGTAACTGAGCATCTCTGCCTTGTCACCCCACAGGCTGGGGAGCAGCGCTTTCAAAAACATGCAGCGCCGGCACACGACACTGAGGGAGAAGGGCCGCCGCCAGGCCATCCGGGGTCCTGCCTACATGTTCAATGAGAAGGGCACCAGCCTGACACCCGAGGAGGAGCGCTTCCTGGACTCGGCTGAGTATGGTAACATCCCCGTGGTCAGGAAAATGCTGGAGGAGTCCAAGACCCTCAATTTCAACTGTGTGGACTACATGGGGCAGAACGCACTGCAGCTGGCCGTGGGCAACGAGCACCTGGAGGTCACGGAGCTGCTGCTCAAGAAGGAGAACCTGGCACGGGTTGGGGACGCACTGCTGCTGGCCATCAGCAAGGGCTACGTGCGCATCGTCGAGGCCATCCTCAACCACCCGGCCTTTGCGCAGGGCCAGCGCCTGACGCTCAGCCCACTGGAGCAGGAGCTCCGCGATGATGACTTCTATGCCTATGACGAAGACGGCACACGCTTCTCCCATGATATCACACCCATCATCCTCGCAGCCCACTGCCAGGAGTACGAAATCGTGCACATCCTCCTGCTCAAGGGTGCCCGCATTGAGCGGCCCCACGACTACTTCTGCAAGTGCAGCGAGTGCACTGAGAAGCAGCGGAAGGACTCCTTCAGCCACTCACGCTCCCGCATGAATGCCTACAAGGGACTAGCGAGTGCCGCCTACCTGTCCCTGTCCAGCGAAGACCCTGTCCTCACCGCACTGGAGCTAAGCAATGAGTTAGCAAGACTAGCCAACATTGAGACTGAATTCAAGGTAATTCACCACTCACCACCCTGCAGGCAGCTTGCACAGTGGGCTCTTCCAGGTGTGTCCAGTAGCCAATCAGGTTGTCTTCCAGTGTTGCCCAGGGTGAAGGCCTCGGGTTCTTATCTTTTGGGCTCACAGAGAGGAAGAGCACTTCCTCAACCTGTGTCAGATGTAGGTCTGAAAAAGAAAAGTGACACATTAGGTGGAATATTTGAAACCACATAAATGTGGTATAGAGATGACTCCCACAAATCTATGCAGTAAAAGGCCAGCTGCATGCAGGCAGGATTATATTGTGGTTCTGATGTAAATGCCTCAGCTCTCCACCCTGGGGGCTCATGGGTGTCTAGAAATCCTGCGGTGGTTCCCTAGTGCAGATCTTAGTCTTGCTGTCTCACCTGCATGGCTTTGATTTGTCTGGTGCACATCTCTGTCCCATTCTGGACTGTGTTGATCCTAGATTCAGTGTCAAATCTAATGCTAAAAAGCCTTGGCTGTAGCCTCTCCCAATTTAGCCAGTAACTGCTGTTGTCCTGTCAAATGGGCTGAGAAGGTACCTGAAAATGAAAATAAAACTGTCTGTAGAGTTGGGCTTTTCACCCCGGTAAATGGGCATGGGGCAAAGCCCTGTAATTCAGGCACCCTGATAACACCTGGACCTACCAGGCTAGCCCAGGGGATGGAGACCCATCTCCAAAGTCCATTATTCAATAGAGGGCCTATGTTTTTCCTGGCAACTGAATCCCCTCCAAAAGAGAACACTAGCACCTAATTCTTTTGATAGTGCTCAATAATAATTAAAAGCAAACATTCAGTGAGTACTTACTGTGTGCTAAAGACTAACTACCTTAATATGATATGTTTATCCCCTCAACAACCACTGATATGGATGCCATTATCATCCTCATTCTATAGGAGGGCACAGAGGTAGAGAGATACATACGGCCAGCTGTAGTAAAACCATCATCCTAATCTAGGCACTAGGACATCAGAAAGAGCTCTTAGCCATTATGGGAAATTGCAAGTCAGGGGCCTTTTTCATGCACTGGGCTTCTCAGAGTCTCATTTGTCTTTATATGAATGATAAAGGAATACTCCAATGCAGAAGGTGTGGCTGGAAGAGTAGAAACTACAACTAGGCTTGTAATTTCTCATTCTGCCTTTCAATCAGAGCCTATGATGCTATGGAGCATATTAAAAAGGGGTCATAGACAGGGCTGACACAGAGCTGGGAAGAGAGTCACCTATAGGAGAAAAGTTCATTGTCCAAATAAGACATCAGTGCAGGAGCTGACCCTGCACAGGACACAAGTAGGTGGCTAAAGGATGGGAACCAATGCACAGCAGACCACATCACTGAGGGAGTTCTCAAAGAAGAAAACGGAATTGGGCTGGGCGTTGCTGAGCAGGAGGAACTGGATCAGTGAGAGGAGAGGTAGGCATTCAGAAGAGGCAGGTGAAGGTGAGGTCTAGTACGGCCCCCAGCAGGAAGGGGTCTGCTAAGAAACTCCATGTAACTAGACTCCTGGAGAGGCACACAGTAGCAAGGCTGAAGACATGCGCTGGAGGCAGACATCAGAGGGCCCCGCATGTCACACTGAGTGCCTGGAATGCTCTCCCATAGGAAATGGAGAACTGCAGAAAGTCTGTGACTAGGGGACGAAGAGAATGACAGCGGGAGTTTGGATGACAGCTGTCCCTGACTGGTAGGTAAGACGTCTTAGAGGATTTAGAGTGTGAGGCACTGCTACAAAAGCGGGGGACAGTTTAGCTGTGTGTGCATGCAGCCCTGGAAGCCTCTCTGGAGGAACAGGATCACCCAGCAGCCAGGGACAGGAAAGCCAGGCCTACAGGAAGACACAGGGCACCAAACACTGTGACTAGAAAAAGAATACTATTAACTAAGTTTGTTCTGTCTGTGCCCCCATCTTGGGCCCATCTACTGGACTGGAGACACTTCCCTAAATCCTGTCTTGTTCGTAGCCTCTCCTAGACAAGCTGGTGGGAACAGATGTAGAGATTACCCAAAGAAGCTCCCAAAACATGTAGCTACTGCCTCTGTGTCCTTGTTTCTATCCAGTAAACTCCACCTACCAGCAATAAGGCTGGTGATGTCCCAAGAAAACTCAGTGGAATTTTGCTGTAACCTGGGCTTCAAACTGAATCTGGATATAGGTCATAGAGGGAAAAAAAATGGCTAAGCCAGTTAATTCAGATATTTCTGGCCGAGAAAAAACAATTCAAGGAAAAAAAATGTTTTTCAAATCAGATTATCTGGATAATGGCACAATTCTCTACTTATCTGAAATCTGGGAGCATGCCACCCTTACTGGATGAAATGATGCTAGACTAACATTTGGAATTACATCTAGGCCATTTGTTTCCTTTTACTAAAACCCAAAATCTGGCATATTTTAGCATATATAATATCTAAAACTAGAAATTGCTAAAAGCATTTACTATGGTATTTTGATTTAAAAAGTAAATTATGAAAATTATGGGCAATTAAGAACACTCCTAACACAATGGCAAACAGTTTGTACAATGCAATAATTTAAGCACTTAAGAGTTCACATAAATACACATTCACTGACCATTAACATCCCCCTAGTTACCTTTGTTTGAAATAATGTCTTTCAGATTGTCAACAAAGGATGTGTTATAAATTAACACAAGCATCCCTTCAGAACTTTACTACTTATCCAATTGTCCTTGCATGTGCGTTCCTGACATTATAAACCTTCTCAGAGACGAGAGCGCCTTAGCAAAAGGGGAGTCAAGTGGTAATAAGAGAATAAAGAGTAAATGTCTGTGTTCTGAAATACACCCTTTAGGGATCTGGTCTGCTTTAAGGAACTAAACACTACTGACTATAGCCATGCATTATAGAGATGAGGCAGTGCCATCAACTGTATAAAAAGCTAGCAGGTTCTCGATGCAGATGTCATGTGTCATCCTCCAGATCCTCTAAGACACTCATTCTGGGAGTGACTCTTCCTGATGAGCATTATGCATGAAAACCTGGATTCAGTTACCGAGGCTACTGTTTTTAGAGTCTGTTTAAATTACCATCAGAATAGCATCTAGTTATTAGCAAGAAGAACAGCTAATGTCAAGGTCTCCAGTAAATTGTGGCAGGAGTCAGAGGCTGGCTGGAAAACCATTATTTTAGTATGGAAATTATACAGCTCTGTTCAAGGATTTTCTCATCTTCTTGGGTTTAGAAAACTGTTAACACTGGACTTGTCCACTGAGGACTTTCTAGTATCTTGAATTATGCCCAGGTATCTAGTAAGCATTCCATAAATACTTAATGAAGGAAATGAAGAAAATCCTAAAAGGATAATCATTTCAACGGATGAAGCAAGTGATTACTTTTATTGATGGGTTAAATGCTTCCTGTGTGAATGGATTTAATAGAGGTATTTGATGGGCTTGGTGAGATGGGGAAGTGCTAAAGGTTACAGGGATGAAACAACCCATATTAGCTAAGGACCAGTCGTTTGCTACACTGTAAGGTGCAGTGACCACTGAACTCCTGAGGGCAGAATGTGTCTTCTTGATCTTGCCCACAACGCCTGCCAGGTGGGGTCTGAGAGCACTGCCCACAGATGACAGTTTGGCTGACTGGTCTATCTCTGCAGTAGGAGACGGAGAAGGGGCTGGACTACTCAGAGGTGTTTCACTGAGGGAACGGGCTCTCCCAGTGTAGCGGCACCTGGAGTAGCATGGTGAAAAATGAGGAATTTGTCTATCTCAGCTGAGTTACAGCTTCTGCCACCAAGAACGTAATAAGATCTGTACTTTTCTCCTGAAAGAGCCTGCTTAGTATTTTTTTTAAACCGGTCATCTTTCTGATAAAATCGCTCACAGTCCCCTCTATTTTGCCAGTGTCTACCCATTCAAATGCCTGGCATTCTGCCTATGTGTGTTGTTCATCCGTGCAGCTGTTGTTTCAAAGGACCATAGGTATTACAGCCTTCTTCCGATTTAGAAGTATGCCAACAGCCATGCCTAGCAGGCGTGAGAGAAGATGGGGAAGGAAAGGACAAGAGAATACTGTAGAGTATGGTTTGGGGCTTTGAAAGGAAGGACAGAGCAGGGTGGAGATTGGAAGTACCCCTCTTGCTCTCTCATCTTTTGCTTAAATTCAGAAGTACCATGTTCCCAAGTCAGGAATCTGTGGAAGCCCTTTACCTTAGTTAAGATTTGGTCACTCTGAATAATGACAAAGCTGCAACTGAGAAAGCATTTCCTGTTGCCAAAATATCAGCATGCAGGCTGCTGACTGTGCTCAGTCAGAAGCAGTTTGTTCGTACAGAGCACAGAGGGGAAGCAGAGGGGCAAGGAAGCTGGAGCTGCGCCTTCATCTCGCTGAAAGTGTTGACGAATTTTCTGTTTGTCCATGAACTGCTAACCACATGTATTATGAAAAGTAGATAATGAATTATGTATTGATGTTTGTGTTGCCATTTTAACACCCATAAAAACTCTGTGGGCCTAAAATAGCTCAAATTAAAAATGCAAATAATCATAAATCAGACCAATTTGCCACCTGCTATGATCTCTAGTGAGATGTCTTTGTGGAAGGTAAAGATGTTGAGATGACAGTTTGTAATCTGCTTGCAAACTTATCAAAATGGGGAAGGGAAGAGGAGGGGAGGCTGAGGAGGAGGGACTCGGCATTGTGGTAGGGAGCTCTGAGGGGACGTGAACTCTGGCCTGCTGGTGCCAGGAGCCAGGAAGCCTGAGGACAGACCCACCCTGGGCCTGAGGCAGTGCCACAGGCTAAATAAGCCCACTGCCTCCAGTGGAATCTGTGTTTGCATCTATTCCTCACTTGTGTTGAATATTTTTAGGATTTTTAAAGTTTATAGCCCAGCATACTGGGAAAACACATTTCACTGAAGTTTGTAAGCTTGGCTGGCAGTATAAACAAATGCCTGCTTAACATGAATGAGATGACTTGAAAATTGTTTCCTTTTCCATTGGGAAAAAAATTTTAAACTGTAAAGGCTGCGCATCCTAAAAGCAAGTCGTTTTTTAAGAGACTGTGTCAGAAAAACCCTCGAAGCCCTCACTTGTATATCCTCCCCCATAAACCTCAGGGCTCTGACTGGGTCACCCATGCTCCCTGCACGAGTGAGTGCCTGGTGATGCAGAATGGGAGTAGAAAAGAGAAAGACCCCAGAGGTCAGGAGAGGGGGATGGTGAGGTGGCCTCCAGTAAGCACGCACAGGGAAGGGACAGTCAGAGCATGCAGATTGGTCAACCTGTCCACTTGGGGCCAAGGTCATCAGCTTTCATATCTGACAGTAAGACTGAGGACTGGCTTACCTCAGGAGAAGGGACAGAGTTGACTTCGGCCCATGTTAGCTTTGTCTTTTTGTAGTTTTCTACCTAAGTGTCTGGAGGACTTTTATTAATGAATCATAACAGGAAAAAACTAATTAACATGTCCTTTAATGACGATTTATCACTGGGTTACAACTAATGCCTAAAGTTAAATGATTTTCCACTTCTGTGGTTTATGCCAGGAGTATCAGCCTCTAAAGCACACGGAAACAGCATACACTGGGTGACAGGTATTTAGATGGCATAAAGGAGGCCACTGTACCAGGAAAGGACAAGGGCAGTGGACAGGCTCTGATGAACACCCAGAGCAGCCATACTTCTTTTCCTCAAGGCTTTCAGTATAGGGCAAAAATCCTGGCTCTGGAATCTGACTGACCTGCGTTCCAGTCCCAGAGCCATCTCCTGGCAACCAAATCTTGGACATCTAATGGAAGTTAGTTTCCTGATCTGAAAAAGGGATATAATTCTAATACCCCTAGAATTAGAATTATATTAGAATTGTAAGATGTCCAAAATGGAATGCCTGTTTACCCCACCCAAACTCCTGCCCTTGCCCTCATCTCTGTAAATGACATCACTATTCACCCAGTTGTCAAGACTTTCTATGTCTCAACCCATTTGACCTCAAGAAAGTCCTGGCACACAGAAGGTACTCAGTACCTAATATTAGTTAAGCAAATAAATGAGTTGGTGAGTGAATTAATGAGTAATGACCTACCAGGGTACTGGTAAGGATTAAATGAGATGAAGAGCATACAACTCTATGCAGAAAATCTGACCCTCCCCCCACCAAGCTCAGAGGAAATCCCTTTTTGTTCCCCAAAGTCCGTGGGATTTTCAGTGCCACACTCTTCCTCCCTATAAACACAAATTAAGTTTCAGCATTTCCTCTATTCCAAGGGTCTTCCTGATTTTGCTAAGCTTCCCTCCCTTCCAAGAGATCTTGCCAGAACAAGAGACAGTAGGGGCTGTGCACGTGAGCTCCATGGTTGAAAACAAGGCAAAGGATATTTTCCCACTGGAAAAATGCAGACCACTGACACGAGGGAGCCTGGGGTGCTGCAAAAACACTGCTATGAAAGGAAGCAGCACAGGCAGGAAAGACTGGGGCACAGGGGGAAGGAGGAGATGGGCAGGCCCAGCTCCTGCTATGTACAGGCAGATTACTTTTTAAAAAAGATCTCTATGGAAAAGATTCATCACTATGCACACAAAAAAATGAGAAAAAATAATTTCCTATTCAAGTGTAACTATCAGGCTGAAATATCAGAGACAGAGAAAATGGAGACAGTTCTTAGAGAATATTAGTCAATGAGTAGTAGCACAAATTAAATCAAATGGAAATTATTAAAATGCAGAATTTTTTGCTGAAGTTACAACTCTATACAAATTACTCATAATAGGGTGACGTTAATCAAGGATGCTGCACACACCATCAACATAGAGGCATGTGTTTTACTAGCAAATTCACATTCAGATTAAATGTAAAAAATATCAGGAGGGTGGAATGGGAGTATGGGGTCTGTTGACTCACAGAATATTAGAACTGGATAGTTCTGGAGCGACCTGAAGATAATCCAGCACTCAGCTTTATTAAGCCAATAGTATGAGCCAGGCTCTGGGTTGGGTGCTGGGATGAAACGATGAACAAAATCAAGTTCCTGCCCTCAGGACCTTCTAGTCTAGTGAAGAAGACAGGCACTCTTCACAGAATCACACAAATGAACATAGCTTTACAAATCATGCTAGGTGGTAAAAGGGCAATTTTGAAAGAGCTGCCTTAGTGGGACAGCTGAGTGTAGGTGGATCCTTGTGTGCCCATTCGCATGCGCACACACACACGTCCATGTGTTTAGAGATATCCCAGAGGAGAGAGTGTTTAAAGAAAACCTGCGAGTTTTCTTTAAACTATGGGAGAGATAGATAGACAGCATGGAATGGGAAAGATGATTCTAGGCATAGAAACTACACATGAAACAGCCCAGTGCAGAAAGGCAAAGAGAGCCCTATTAGAGAATCCTGAGTCGCTCCTTATGGCAGGGAGTAAAAGGGAGAGGTGGCAGGTGACAGAACACCCCAGCCATGACCTTACCATTGGCAGCTATGGTAACAAGCTGGACTTCATTTCAGGGTGAATGGGAGCCACTGGAAGGTTTCAGCAGGTGAGGGAATGACTCTGCAGTTAGGAAAGATCCACTCTACCCACTGTAGAAACTGGGTTGGGGGGCCAACTGAAAGGAGCTGGACGACTAGTGAAGGGGAGGTCTGCCCAGGAAGGGGAGGAGGGCACATGGGTGAGGAGGACCAGCACATCTCAACCAGTGGGTGATCCCTCACCACCACAGCGACAGCACAGCCAGAAAGGTCCCCTGGAGGAGGAGCAGCTCTCGCCCCAGGTCTGGGTGGACTGTTCACGGCAATGCTCTGCGGGCACAGAGGTACTGCAAGGGCTTCACAAGCGGGAACTCAGAATAAAAAGGGCTCCTTTGGATTCCAATCTTTCTACATTTTCCAGATTCTGAGGACATCTTTCTCCCTCTGTTGGCTACATGAACCAAGTTAAATTTTTCATTAGAGGAAAATGGCTAACTTTCATCCCTAATTTTTATTCAACTGGAGCTGGTTTTAGCATAAATAAGGGCATGGAGTAGGCCTCTCCCTCTTCCTCCAAAGCTTTGGAATAGAAACATATTCTCTCATAGTTCTGAAGGCCAGAGGTCCAAAATTGAGGTGTTCTCTGGGCCATGCTATCTCCAAAGGCTCCGGGGAAGGATCCTTCCTGGCCTACATGGTGATCCCTGACTTATGGACACATCACTCTGATCTCTGCCTCTGCTGTCACACAGTGACCTCCCTGTGTTTTTCTGTGTCCCTTATTCTCTTCTTATAAGGACACTGTTATAAAGACCAGTCACTTTGGATTAAGGCCCACTGTAATCCAGTAGAACTTCGTCTTAACTAATTACACTGGCAATACGCTGTTTCCATGTAAGATCCCATACTGAAATTCCAAGAGGGATGTGAATTCTGAGGAGCCACTATTCAACCCAATATAAAGGGACAGCACCAAGTTCAGATGAACTGGGGAAGGATGAGACCAGCAATCCAGGCCAACCTCACAGCAGGTCAGGGTAGAAGGCCAAAAGTCAGGTATTCTGGGAAGCCAAAGACAGTCCTAAAACTAAGAATCAGTCTGGAAGAAAACGGGGAGATTGCTGACGGTTTCTACTGACCAAGGCATGAGTGGAGACAAGCACTGGAATTGGTGTGAGTGTGTGCACATGGTGTCTGGGAGAGCAGGGCGGTAAGAGGTGGGAGGTAGCTGACAGAAGGGATGGGGGAGACTTGGTATTGGAGAACTGCCCTCTCAAGTATGAGAAAAACATGTTCAAGTGTTGGGTTTGGGCATAATGAAAATAAAACACTGATTATAGAACCTTTAGAAAATACAACAAAGGAGAGGAGATAGAAAGTTCAGCATTAATCTCACCATCTAAGAACAATTCACACACACATGTTCCCTCCTACTGCTCCCCCTACCGCCAGGTGCAAAATTTGGAATTAATTCTGTGACTCAGTTGATGCAATATGATCATATTTGTTTCCCTTCATACTTTATCCTCATTTTCATTCTCCCTGCTCCAAAAATACACACATATATAAATAAATGTGTATATATGTGTGTATGTCTACATATATTATTTACTCAAGAAATATGTCCTTTGCACCTATGAAAAACTCCAAAGGTTGCGAACATGTAGGGACCTCAAAACCCTGTACTTTCTGCTTCATAGAGCTTATATACTAATGGAGACTATGGGAAAGGATATTGTTGGTTTTTGTGTTTGTAAGTTACATAAAAGGGATCATACGATAAAATTATGCCCTTTCTTATAGTCTCTCCTCGCTGCTGTGTATAAACCTAGTCCACTGCTCTGCCAGCTGCCTAGTACTCCATCATCTGGACCTGCAGCCTTTCACGTTCGCATTCCCGCAGCGACAGACACCTAGACTGACTCTAGTCTCTTGTCACCACATGCAAAGCTGCGAAGAACGTCCTGTACCTGCTCACTATCCTCCTTTAGCACTCTTGTGTGACAGACCCAGCGAGGTCTGCCCACACTCAGCACCTGACTGCTCCCCAGAAGGCCCGCCCTTGGGGCTGTGGTTTGCCACGCGCTGCCAGCTCTGGGTATTACCCTGCTGTCTAATGTTTGCCAGTATTAGGGATGCGAAATTGGTTTAATTTGCATTGCTTTAGTTGTTAATGAAGCTGAGTGCTTCACACATTGTTCAGCCACATGGGTTTCTCTTTTCTGTGCCTTGCCTCTTCCTATAATTCCTTTATGCACTTTTTAACAGGCTTGCTGGTTGAGGGTATTCTTACATTTTCATTCAGGAGTTCCTCTTATACTCTAAATACTAGTTCCTGTCTACTTCAGGTATTGCAGATACCTTCTCCCAGTTATCGCTCCTCTGTGAAATTTGTCTGCATCACTGTTTATTGAACAAAAACCCTTATTTTTTTAAAAGTTTGTGAATTAGGTCTTATTAAGAAATCCTTTCCCGCACCCAAGGTCACTAAGACATTCTCCCATATTACACCTATTGTTTTCTTCCATTGCCTTTATAGATCTACCATTTACTTTTTTATTTTATTAAATGCATTGGAGTGACATTAATAAGATCATATAAGTTCCGGGCATACAGTTCTATGATACATCCATCACCTGCAGACTCTACTGAGTGCTCTCCCATCACCATACACTTGACCCCCTTTCCCTCTTCAACCTCGCCTCACCACACTTCCCCTCCATTGTCTGTGCCCATGAGTTCCTTTGTTTTGTTTGCTGCTTTCTGTTTTCTGTCCCACATATGAGTGAAATCATATAGTTCTTGTCCTTCGCTGGAGTTCACTTCGGTATGCAGGGAGAGTTTGTGTCACGTTGTTGCTCTTCTCCGAGAGTTGGTTTCCCAGCACTGTTATTAGAGAACCTAACTTTCCCTCACTAATCTGTGATGCCATTTCCATCACATACCAATTCACGTTTCGGCTCCTGGGCTTGTATTCCACCCCGGTGTCCTACGTATGGCTGTTCCTCCACCTGTCCCCACAGTTCTACTCCTCAGACTTCATTGTATGACCTATTACCAGGTACGAAGGTACACTACTTTTTTTCCTGCACACACGTTTGTTCTGTGCAATGGTGACAACGCTGTATGAACAACTTGGAATCCTGGTTTTCTCATTGAATATGTACCTCTGCCATTCCCCCCATGTGATGTCAACACTTCCTGGAATTTTCAGTGGCGCGTGCTGGGAGGTGAAAACTGTTCCTCTACCATCTTTGGCTGCAGTGGTTGCAGGATTGTGATTAACCAAAGAGAAAGAAAAGACAGAGTTTATTCATATGCATATAGAAGTACCTAAAAGAAGTAGTTACCTGAACTGTAAAAACAGGGGTTTATATACCAAGATAGGAAAGAGTTGTTAAGGAAAAAGAGGACTTTTAGGAAGCACGCACGCTTTTAGGAAAACAAATGCAAGGCATGGCGTTTGCAATATTTGTTCTCATCTGGGTGTGAGTGATCAGTCTCCTGTCTGAACATAACACCCACCCTTGCCCCCGGCACATGTACAGTGGCTGTATTTTTAAGAGGCTCTGCTAAAAGTTTAAAAGGAAGTAAAAGAAGTTTAGTTGCTGTTTGTTCACATGTTTTTAGTTTAAAATAATCTTTATGGCATTCTGACAAGTCAAGAGTCCCTACACATATAAATAAATCAATAAAACTAAATCTCTGACAATTTGTCGAGTCCCAAACAGCCCCTGTGGTCCAGTATAGAATGAGGGTAGGCCCCAGGGACTGAGGAAGGGCCATGTGAAGAAGGATGTCTGAGCCCTCAGCCAGGGAAATACAGACAGGCCCATGTGGGGAAGGAAAAATGATTTTCCCTCCAGCCTTCTGAGTTCATAGCTTTGGATTACTTTAGTGTTTGATTTTTAGGCTGCTATAATGGCAGAAAGTCATGGCTCTTTTTTCCCTCTATTAGGCTGTAGAGGAGAGGAAAAAATCTTTTATCCTCTATCCACCTAGGTTCCCTGACTACAGCCCTGTAAACTAGACAGACAAGAGACAGAGTAACAAAAAAAGAGAAAAAACCCAGAAGTTTATTAACATGTGCATAGCACAACGGATGCGAGAACTCAGAAATGAGTAACTCCAAGGGGCGGTGAGGACTTGGGTTCATACAGCATCTTAAAAGGACAATCAGGTTTTAGAGAAGTGACAAGACAAATGAAAAGGACTTCGAGCTTCTAAGGACATCAAGTTGTGGGGCAGTAAACATACGGAGGAACTGGCAGTGGGTGAGCACCAGTTTTAGCCAGGACTGTTATGCAGATTCCTCTAGTGCTGTCTCTGGGCTGATAGGGGTCCAGAGTTATCAGCTGGTGATTAACTTCTGTCCTTGATAGCGAGGGAAGGGGGACACCCTTACAACTTTATGTCCTGCTTTTAGTCAAATAAGGGGAGGGCAGAGAGCTTTTCTTGTACCTACTCTTCTTAATTGCTTTCATCTCAGAATAATCCTTACATCAAACTTGCTCATTTGGGGGTGGCATATTCTGCTACCCTTCAAGGCCATGAATTACAAGGAGCCAGCAAATGCCACTGCAGTTTCTGGATCCAAGGCAGAGCTCCAATCAACTCTATCAATTGATTTAACACCAATCAAGAAAACTGAGAGAACTGTACTTGATTGCCAAGTGAAAAAAAATCTCCATCATTCAGAAATCTCACTTGTTATGGTTGAAGTGCCTCTCTCTTTCTTTTCCATTTCTAAAATATGTAATCAGTACACTCAAACACAGTGTAGGGATAAGAAGCTGCAATGAACACTCTGAATATCCTGGCACCTGTACTGCCTGAGCATACACCACCTGAACAACAGGAGGCCATGAACTTATCAACTCTCAGTAAAATAGATCAGGTGGTAGAGTACAAGCTGCACTCTTTTGTTGGCCCCAGGAGGTCTGGAGGAGTTGGGGAACACAGACTCTGGTCACAGGAGGAGCAGTATGATGTAAGTCTCAGGAAAACAAAAAGAAAAAACTAAAATTGTATACCTAGTCCTAAAATTACAATGACATAAGAATAATCAGGGCTAAATCTTTCTAAATACTATCACTTCTCAAACAGGAAAGGGCTTTCCAAATGCTTGGTGGCATGATTATCTTTCATATTATTATGATCTCTCTGCCTCTCATACCTACAGCGTGAAATTAATAATAATGACTTGCTATTCTGGGCTCCAGAGCAGGCTTGCTAATTACTGATGGTTAAATGTTTTGAAAATTAAGAAGGACCACCCTGAAATGCTAAGGACCTCTTCCCTCCCCCCCCCCCCCACACACACACACATCCTGGAAATACAACACACTTCACATTTACTAACAATACAGTTGCTTGGATCTGGGGGCGGGGCAGGGGATGGGCAGAGCTCATGTCTCTTCATCCTTGGGAACACAGCCTGCAGTCACTGACCTACTGGGTGATGAAGACCAGGTTGTTGCCTGTTTAGCTAATAGTTCTCTCCAGCTTCTCCTACATATTCTTTGAAAACAGTGGCCCGACAATCTTTCTGATGACAATCTCCTGGTGATTATTAATTTTGCTTAAGTTTTGTACTCCAAAGAATTCACCCAATACCTTCCCCATAGCACATTAGAAACTTGATGTTTTATGTGCTTAAAATTGATATTTTAACAAAAACATGGAGATGAGCTCCAGGAAATGTGCAAGAAGAGGAAAAAATGTTTTAATTCAGCTGAAAAAATCAGGAGCCAGAGCTTTTTTGCCTAAATGATATCTCTTCCCAAATTACATATTTAGACACCAGACTTTTGGATCTTTTCTTCACCTAAAGGAAAGAGTTGATGACTGCTCTTCTGGTAATCAGATTGTAGCCATTACTTGAGGAAACCAAATAGCTTGGAGCCCTATGGTCACCCTCTCTGCAGGAAAAGGCCTATGTCACAGGTGACATGGCATCACATAGAGCCTGTCAGGCAATGCTAGGATGGGGCCTTGACAGATGAGGCTCCCCCAGCTGAAGGGAGGGCACCAAGTGAGGAGGCCGGGCTCTCCCACGAACCACCATGGAACCTTGGCTCAGTCATTCTCTGCTCTGCAGCTCACCCTCATTCACAAAGCCAGCTGCCTGGACTAGTAACCCCTTACTGAGTCCCTACTCCTCTAGCCCTTTCTGCTCCTCATTTCTATTAAGTATTTTGATAAACATTTAACATCTAAGCAGTTTATGATATGATTATCATTTCCATTTCACAGATGAGAAAACAGGCTTAGAGTGGTGAACTGATCTATCTGCAAAAGGCAATCTTACTTCTGCATTCGGGACTTACTAGTGTACACAACCACTTGGCAGTGGAAATCTGAACCAGTTCCTCAGGATACAGGATGGGGCTGGTGAAAAAACCTGGGAATTACCAGCACATAGATAACACCGGAGGCTGTGGAGATAAACGGAATCATGTCACAGCCTCAGTCTTCTTTTCTCATATTTAAAAAATAGGTATATGTCCTACTTCCCAGTGTTATTCAGTCATGCACTGGATAAATCAGTTTAAGGCAAAAAAACAAACCTGGAATCTGATTTTCCTGGTTAAACTTATTTAAATGCAATCACTCACTCATCTGTTACTCGTGTCTTCTGGGTCTTTTAGAGAGTTACTGCAGTTGTCTGCGCACAATGTAATGAGCCTCAGAGCAGGTAACGGGCAGCACCGGCTCGAGACAGACATCTCTGAGAGGCACACACACCCCGCTGCCGTTCCTGACTCGATTCCCTGCAGCTGCACACCAGCACTTACTTGCTCCTCAGCTTCCTACAAATAAAACTCTTAAACAGAGTATATGTATGCAAATTTGTTAAGTTCTGTAATGTGGCAGGTCTGGGGCTGGAGTATACAAAATGAATGGAGTTGATTAGTTAAGTACGAAAATGTCAAAAACACAGAGAGCACTTTGACTGGGTTATTGGTCCCTGTAAATAAAATGCCATGGGGGTGCAGAGCCTGAAACAGAGGATTTCCCCCGGGATATAAGGAAAGTCCTCCTGGAGTTACCTTCCAGCTGATCTGGAGAAGGGGTAGGGTTTCTTGGAGGAAGCAGAGAAGAGCATCAGTCCAGGCTTAGGAACACATGGACGGGGCACTCAAGTGAAAAGGGAGCATGCTCCTTCGATCCAAGAAATCACAAGTACAGGAGTCCCCCTAATCCACAGGTTCACTTTCTGCAGTTACCCACAGTCAACCATGGTCCAAAAATATCCCATGGAAATTTCCAGAAATACTTCATAAGTTTTAAATTGAGCACTGTTGAGTAGCATGATGAAATTCTGAACCGTCCTCTCTGCCCTGCCTGGGACGTGAGTCATCCCATTGCCCAGTGTGTCCACACTGTATACACCACCAGCCCACTGGTCACAGGCGCGCACTCGTATAACCATTCTTTCACTTCACAATGGCCCAAGCACACTAGTGATGTGGCGTTCAGGTAGGCCAAAGAGAAGCTGTGAAGCTCCTCCTGTAAGTGAAAAGGTGAATACAATACAAGATATTTTGAGAGACAGAGAGACGACATTTACATAACTTTTATTACAGTATATTGTTTAACTATTATAGTGTATTATTATTTTTGTTAATCTCTTACTGTGTCTAATTTACAAATTAAACCTTATCACAGGTACGGATGTGTAGGAAAAACACAGTACATACAGGGTTCAGTCCTACCCGGGGTTTCAGGCATCCACTTGGGGTCTTGGAAATCATCCCCCACGTAAAGGGGCACTACTGCACTGATTTGCCTAACTTTGGACTTTGTTTTATAATTAGCAGGGCTCTATATTTTTCTAATTGCTACTCTGCCATCTAGTTATTAGCCTCTCTTTATCATCAGCATTTTCAGCAATCACAAGCAAATCTGAAAAAATTACATCTATACATTTGTTGCACTATAATTACTCTTCAAAACTAGTCTCATGAACATTTACTATTCTGAATCCATAATGAGGTGAGTAATGACAGAATCCTCTGGAAGCATATGTTATTCAGTGATGCCAATTCTAAATTACTGTTTCTCTGAAATGTTTTTACAATATACAGTTAGTGCAAATAAGATGCATAGGTCACATTTGCTCTGAACCCTTCTGAATCTTCTTTTAATTTGATATTTAAGAAAACCACAAAGCTATCAGGTATCAAGCAGAGAAGACTGCAGGCCTGGCCACGGCAGCACGAGGGGCCTCTCTGAAATGCAGACTTAAGGAGAAACAATGAAGAGTGGGGCACGCATGGTTCCACAAACTCGGTCCAAAATCAAACAGGCGGGCTTAAACATCGTGACACACTCAGACTGTTTTATGATTATACTGATAATGTCGAAAATGAATTTATGTATAAGAAAAATCATGTAACTTGTCCGATGTTAACATGTCAGGGAATTTCCTCCCGGTGTTTGACATCCCAAGCATGCCACATATTGAGCTCTCAATTTCTCTGTCCCTGCCTTCCTGTTGGTATTAAAACAAAAATGTTTCCCCACCCATTTCCACCCCTGCACCCTTAGCACCACTGCACCTGATCAGGTGATGACAACAGCCCACACCCTGATCTTACAACACTCAGGCCGCTCAGGCCCCTGTCCGCCACGGTGCAAGGCAGACCATGCCATTCTCCCCCTTTTTAAAAGGCCTCATAGCTCCCTCCTTCACCAGCTTCAACTCCCTGTCCAAAATCATGTCCTCAGGAAGTCCCTCCCTACCATCTAAGTATATAAAACAATCTGCAGTCCCCACACTCAGAGTAAACTGTAAGCTCCACAAAGGCAAGGACTGTTTTGCTTATGCCTGTGCCACAAAGATTTAGAACAGTGCCTGCCACAGTGGGCATGTAATGACTATTTTTTGCTGAACGAATGACTAGCTCTACCACATAATATTCACACAACTGGATTATATGTTTTTGTCCCCTCCGCCATGGGTGGGTAGTGACCACCCTCAGCTTCTAGAACACAGAAGCTTCAATCAGCTCATGTAGAACTGAGTGGAACATCTATTTAAGGATGGACTACTGGAAAGCACTCAAGCTTTCAAGCTAACGGGCTCATACCAACTGGGCTCATCTGAAAGAAAATGCTTTCCCAGGATTACTATGAGACTGGATATAAGGAAACTCAGATCTAATGTGCACAACAAGGAGAGACCCTCACTGTCTCCCACTCCCGCTGGTCTGTCAGCTCCGGGAGAGCAGGAACCATGCCTGCCTCGCTCTTCATTGTTTCTCCAGGGCCCTGGCACAGTGCTCCGCATGTGACAGATCTCTATTTTTTGTTGATTAATGAACACACACGTTCTTCCATGAGCCAATCCATGGACCGAAGTGAGGTGGGTATGCTTGTGGATGAAAGCTTTGGAAGGATCCAGGAACAGGGCGGCGTCAATTCAGACCTCCTGTGCAGCTGTACTGTGTGCTTTAGCTCCAACAGCACAGACATACCCCAAGGTGTCTGCTAAAAGCCAGTGTACTGTGAACAGCAGTCACCATGCTGTCCCCCTTAGAATTCCACTGATACAAGCAATGCCACCTCATCCCACCACAGTTAGTTTCTGTGTGTTTGTGAAATGAGCTGCAAGGTCCCCCAGCCACTTTAGAAAGGAAACTGCAAACCATGGGGGCTCCCCTCCCACTTCCATAACTTCTTACCTTGAAGAAAGTGATCCTAGAAGAGGCAGGGGAAGCTGTTCTGCAATAGAGAAGGGTGACCCCCCGCCCTGGTGGGAGTCTTAAGACCAAAAAGAATGTGGGGGAGTAGACAGGCCGGCACTTTGGAAAGAGGCTGAGGGCCTTGGGAAGAATAGGAATGACCCATCCTACTAGGGATGGCATCCACTCTGACTGAGACTGCCAACACACCTGCTCATAACTTAGAGTGGATCAAACTCAGCTGTCTGGGCTCAGCCAGCCTTGCCACACTGGCCTTGCCCTGGGTGTGAATGCACGATGTACTTACTGCCTCACTCAGTGTCAGCACCTCTGCCTCTTACCAACAGGGCCTCCTCTCCCTCTTCCTCTTTGCCAGGAAGGACTCTGAACCTGCCCCTTTAGGGCGTGCTCGGGGTTTTAGAGCACTTGCCAGGGAAGTTGTTATTTTCATCAGATGAGTACTCACCAGTGTTAGGATTATAAAATTTGGAGTCAGCCATACCCAAGTTCAAATCCCAGCTGCCCCTGAAGTCTCTGGGCCTCAGTCCCCATCTATACAAAAGGAACAGCTTCCTAGTTCTGTCATGAGCACAGGAGCTAAATATGTAAAAGATCCAGCCAGGGGCCTGAACAGTCCTCACTCAACAAAAGCTAACTGATAGTAATACTGGTAGTCTATTTTTTTTGAAATTTTTCATTGTTATTCTATTATAGTTGTCCCAATTTCCCCCCCTTTGCCCTCCTCCACTTTGCCCACCCCATACTCCTGCAGTCAATTCCCACACTGTTGTCCACATCCATGGGTCATTCATACATGTTCTTTGACTAGTCCCTTTCCTTTCTTCCCACCATTATCCCCCTCTGCCCTCCCCTCTGTTCCATGTTTCCATGCCTCTGGTTCTATTTTGCTCGTCTGCTTAGTTCATTAGATTCTTGTTATAGGTGAGATCATATGGTATTTGTCTTTCACCACTGGACTTATTTCACTTAGTATTCTCCAGTTCCATTCATGCTGTCACAAAGCATAGGAGCTCCTTCTTTCTGCCGATAGTATTCCATTGTGTAAGTGTACCAGTTTTCTGATCCACCCATTTACTGATGGGCACTTAGGCTGCTTCCAGCACTTGGCTATTCTAAATAATGCTTATGAACATAGGGGTGCCTAAGTTCTTTTGAACTGGTGATTCAAAATTCTTTGGGTATATTCCCAGCAGAGGAAGTGGTGGGTTAAAAGGCAGTTCCATTTTTAGTTTTTTGAGGAAATTCCATACTGTTTTTCACAGTGGTTACACCAGTCTGCATTCTCACCAACAGTGCACTAGGGTTCCCTTTTCTTCACACCCTTAATAGCACATGTTGTTTGTTGATTTATTAAATGATGGCCATTCTGTCCAGTGTGAGGTGGTATCTCATTGTGGTTTTAATTTGCATCTGTCTGATGGCTAGTGATGTTGAGCATCTTTTCATATGTCTATGGGTCACCTGTATGTCCTCCTTGGAGAAGTGTCTACTCAGGTCCTTTGTCCATTTTTTAACTGGATTGTTTTCCTGGTGTTGTGTCAGATGAGTTCTTTACATACTTCGGAGATCAAACCCTTGTCCAATATATCATTAGCAAATATGTTCTCCCGTAAGGTTGGTTCCTTTTTCATTTTGATGATGTTTTTTTTAGCCATGCAGAAGCTTTTTAATTTGATGTAGTTAAATTTGTTCATTTTTTCCTTTATATCTCTTGCCATAGGAGATATATCAGCAAAAATATTGCTACATGGAATATCTGAAATTTTACTGCCTATGTTCTCCCCTAAGACTTTTATGGTGTCATGAGTTATATTTAAGGCTTTTATCCATTTTGAGTTTCTTCTGGTGTACGGTATAAGTTTCATTCTTTTGCATGTACCAGTCCAGTTCTCCCAACACCATTTATTGAAGAAGCTATCTTTACTCCATTGTATGCTCATGCCCCCCTTTATCAAATATTAATTGATCTCTTATTAATATTTGACAAATATTAATGGAGACATGGGTTTATTCTTCTGGGCACTCTATTCTATCCATTAATCTATGTGTCTGTTCTTATGCCAGTACCAGACAGTTTGGATTTACAGTGCCTTGTAGTGTAGTTTGATATCAGGTATTGTAATCCCTCCCACTTTGTCCTTCTTTCTCAAGATTGCTGAGGCTATTTGGGGTCTTTTTTGGTTCCATATCAATTTTTGAAATAATTTGTTCTAGATTTGTGAAATATGCCATTGGTATTTTAATAGGGATTGCACTGAATCTATAGATTGGTTAGTATGGACATTTTAATGATAATTCTTCCGATCCATGAACACAGTATATGCTTCCACTTATTTGTATTTCCCTAATTTCTTTTTTCAGTGTTCTATAGTTTTTCCAAGTACAGGTTGTCTCACATTCTAATGGGTACAGAAACCAACCAACCATGCTTAGGCTAAGCCATGTGGGGGCAGGGCAGGAAGGCAAGGGAAGGTGGGCCTGCTTCCATGTAAGTGAACCACGGGGCTTCTTCACACAGCCTGACGGCTTGCAAGTGTCAGGGCCTGAAGCCTCAGCCCACCATGGAGCCGTGGGCCTTCACCGTCCACCATTCCCTCTGGTCTCAGCTCCGGGAGGACAGTACCAGGCCTGCCTTGTTCTTCACTGACTCTCACTGATGACCTATGACTGACAGAGTAGTGCATGTCAGTCATAGGTCATGCACTACCTAGTCAGAAAGAGGGAGATGAGAGAGAAGCAGAGGTGGAGACGGATAAACAGAGCGGGGTGGAAAGGGAGGACAGCAGGAGAACAAGGAGCACTCAGAGAGAGGGGAGAGAGCCTGAAGCCTCCCGGGGAGGGGGGAAGGCTTAATCGGGCAGACCTGCCTTCTAGTCTTGGCTCCCTCTGTTCCAGCAGAAAACGCAAAAAGCTGAGGAGAGGCTCCTCTGGGAACTCAGCAAAAGAAAACCAAGCAGCATCTTTAATCTGGAAAAGGATGTGCAGTGAGTGTACATGAATTCCTCTGGATACAGGAAAACATTAATGTTTATTTAATAGTGAGAATTATGTAAAATGCTGGATAATGCGCATAACCTATGCACATAACCATGCTGTCATTAAGGTAGTCAGTAACCACATCGGTCCACACCCTGCTGACTATTCCCTCCGCACCGGGCCCTTGCATTTGCCAGTTCCTCCTCCCAGAATGTCCATTCCCTGCTACCTCTCCTCCCCACACCTGTCTCACCCCTGCTAGCTTTACTCATCCTCAGGTCTCAATTTACACTCTGCCTCCTCTTGCAAGTCCCCCATGATCTGTAGTAGCAGTGTGGCATGCTCCAAGGCACTATGTCAACTTACTGGCCTCACCTATTTACTGGTCATTCTGTCTAGAAGGACCCTGAGCTCCTCAAGGACACAGACTGTTTTATTTAGGTTCATATCCCCACACAGGACCTGGAGGCCTGGCACACAGCGGGTACACAAATCCATTTGCTGAGCTAGTGAGTAAAATACTGGAGTTGCTCTTCTATTTCCTTGAAGGACAGCCTCTATCCTCTTTAGCCAAGCCTCTGAATCCATCAGAGAGGATGTGTTACAAAATCAACAAGCAGAGCAATCCATTACTGCTGTACTTCACAATGTCATGGTGATGGATTGAGGAGCCTCTTACAATGTTAGTCGCTAACAATGAGGTAAACCATAAAGCAGGGTGGAAACCGAACTATCGACAGAGCACTGCTGACCCTGCCTGGCCCGGAAAGGTGGAGCAGCCACCTGCAGATGCAGGCTCGGCTCCTGGCAGGGGACCTGCACCTGCACCATGAATGAGACAGGCCTCTGCGCCAGCCACACACTCCAGCTTCTGCCCTGCTGTGCGGCCTGCACCTTTGAGGACCAACTCAGGGTGAAGCTGTGGAATTGAATCCAACGAAGGCTGAGTCAGCCTTGTTAAAAGGGCACTCAAAGACCTACACCCCAAAAGAGAGAAATCTTCCATGTGTATGCCCTCTGCTAACCTATAAGCCACAGGTTTCATAACATTGGCTAACACTTGTCACACTGTGTCAAGTGACTGAAATGGGTTTACTCATTCTGTTTACTCCTTGAAACAATCCTATAAAGTAGTGTTTCCATCCTTATTATACAGATAAGAACACACAGAGAGATTAAGTTACACACTCAAAATCACGCAGCTAGTGTGAAGCAGAGCTTCGATTTGAACCCAGACACTCGGATTCTAGAGCTCAAGCAGGAACTGCCCAGTCATCCTTCCCATGTAAAGCCTGACCAGGCTGGCGCCAAACACTTCTAAGATCACTAATGCCTCGCATACAATCATCTTTCCCAAATCCTGAAACACTTGGGACAGAAACCCCACTGGGAAATGCAGGAAGTTTAGGAAGAATAAAGAAAGGCCTCCTACAGAGAGCAAATAACAAACTCAATGAGGCAGTGGGTGACTGTGGCAGAGTTAGACAGTTGGGCCTTTGAGAGGTCGCTAGAACAGGGAGCCAGCCTATGCCGCCCCACCTTTGGGGCAGAACCCAGGATTCTCAGGAGCTGAGCTGTCTAAATCCCCCGGGAAAGCCAAGGTATGAAATGCTGGCTATCTGACACATGCACTGAACCCGAAGCCCCTTCCTTGGATCTGCGCTCCTAAATGGAGACTGAATACCGAGGGATATTAAATGCCCTTTATGGTACTTTGGGGTATGAGCTTACTGATATGGTCAAGATTAATGAAACAATGAAGTGTAGGCATGAAAGCTAAAATGTGGATTGAAGCTTTTCAATTTTCATCTGCAGTAATGAGCACCCGGCTAAGGTTCCTACTCAGCAACTGCCACCCACTAATTATCTCAGTGATTCCAGTTACAATTAATAAGGACTCAGCCATGTGTGTTAAATTTTATCATTCTGTCTCGTCATCCATCAACTGAGTGGGGGACATGCAGAAGGGAGTGCTGGAAAGTAGGGTGTGGCTTTAAATTCCTTTCTTACCAAAAGGTGCTGAGCATGACCTATGTCCACAGCACTGTGCTGTGCACTTCACCTGCTTTGCCTCACTGACTCCTCACAATGTAACTCAAGTGTTTTCATCCCTCTTTATGTCATCGCCACCTGTCTCCCAAGTCCCCCTTAGTACCTACAATCCATTCTCCACAAGACTCCCTGTATCCCTGCTCCATCCTCACGCCCCCTTCCTTCATCTCCAGATACCCTGCCACATCACCACTTCACCGTCTGTAGGTCAGACTTCCTCCTCAGCAAAATCCCACGGTTCTCCCTCCTCTTAGACATGCATTCCCTTCTCACTCTTCGTGAAGATGCTCCCCAAAGGCCACCCTTCCCAGGCAGCCCTCTCAAGGGGGCGGGTTTGCTCCCAGAGTCCTCCCAGCACTGGGCCTGGGAGTGAGGGCTGTACCTCTCCTGCAGCTCTTTACCTTCTCTCTCGGACCTTTCTCTTTTTCACCTCACAAGAGTACTCAGCTCGAATCCTATTTCATCAGGCTATGGTACCCGTTAACCCTCATCATTGCAGTAGGCAACAGCAGTCACTGTCATTTCTCCATGGGTTCGGTCTCTGCTGTTTGAATCCTTGGCATACTAATGTACACATGGGTCATCCTTTGAACACCCTGGCCCCACTTTAATGAAGCTCTCTCCACTGGTCTTACTTCAGTCACCGCAAGCCTGCTTGACCCGAACTGTCGGGCTCAAGGCAAACTCTCCATGACCCCATACTTCATACTACTCCCTGACAACTTGCTAGAATTTTCCACCTCCCTCTAATATCTGAACTCTCAGTATTTTGCCTCTCCCCAGGGGCTACCCTCCAAATCAATAGTTAACCATCTTCTTTTAAAAATATACTTTATCCGTAGATAGTTTTAGGTTCACACCAATGTTGAGCAGAAGGTACAGTGTTACCATATACCCCCTACCCACACACATGCATGGCCTCCCCCATGACCAACAGCCCCCACCCCACAGAGTGGCACCTTTGTTACAACTGATGAACCGACACTGACACACCATCATCAGCCAAAGTCCGTTACTTATATTCGGGTTCACTCTTGGCAGTGTATCTGGGTTTGGACAAATGTATAAACGACACATATCCACCACTATAGTATCACACAGAGTAGTTCCACTGCCCTAGAAATCCTTGGTGCCCCACCTATTCCTTCCTCCCTCCCCACTTAACCCCTGGCAACCTCTGATCTTTTTACTGTCTCCACATAGTTTGTCTTCTCCAGAGTGTCATACATTTGGAATCATACAGCATGTAGCCTTTCTGGTTGGCTTCTTTCACTTAATAATATGCATGTAAGTTTCCCCCATGTCTTTTCATGGCTTGGGAGCTTGTTTGTTTCTTTTTTTTTTTTTTAAATCATTGTTCAAGTATAGTTTTCTCCCCTTTACTCCCATTCCAGCAACTTGTTTCTTTTTAGCACTGAATAATATCCCACTGTCTGGATGGACCACAGTTTATGTATCCACTCATCTACCAAAGGACACGTTGCTTACCTGGAAGTTTTGGCAATTATGAATACAGCTGCTATGAGCAGCCATGTGAAGGTTTTTGTGTGCACACAGTTTTTTACTCCTTTTGGGTTAATACCAAGGACCATGCCTGCTGGATCATATAGTGAGAGTATGTTTAGTTTTGGAAGAAATTGCCAACTTTACATTTAAAGTGGGTTTCTTGTAGACAACATATAGTTGGCTCTTGTTTTCCACCCATCTTTCCACTCCCCTTCTCCCCTGGAAGTCCTGTCTCCCTCCATACCAGCTTCGATCCCACAGACTAGCATTACAATCTGCACACATACGTCTCAGTTCCTCGGCCCCTCTCTTGATTTGTTGCCAAGAATACAATCTTGGTAAAATCTTATTCTCTCCCTCCTCCATGCCAGCCCCCAGGAATGTGAATGTGGTTAGAAAACATCAACTATATCACCTCGTCCCATTTTAAATTTCTGACCATGAACCTTAAACGGACCCTTATTGTTCTCAGCGATCATATCCTGTCTTCCCAATCTATTCACTCTTAAAATTATGGACAATGTGTGTCCATAAAAACAATTTTGGGCCTCCTTTCCTCAAATTTCTATCACCTCCTCCCCAGTTCTGACTCTCAACTGATAATTTTTCTTCCTATTTCACTAAAAAAAAAAAAAAATTGAAGCAACAATGTCTAAAGAAAATGTCTATAGAGTCCCGCCACCAATGCTAGCATCCTTAGCCACAGAGCTGACCTCCCTGCTACTATGGGTAAACCATATGTTATTCTATCTGAGTTCATTCCTACATATACAAACTAATCCAATCATCTGTCACATGCTACTAAACTACTGAATTAATATAATAATCTACTGACATCATATACAAGGATCAACATAACTATCTACCAAAAAATCCCCATCAATGTATAAAATATTATGGTTTCTACCACCAGGAGAAAGAAGGGAGGGAGGGAAGGAAGGATAGGAGGGAAAAAAGAAAGCTTTTCCTGACTCTACTCCTCCAATCAGCTACTGATCCATTTCTCTGCTTTCCTTTGCAATAAAACTCCTCAAAACTGCCATCTATATAACTGGCTCCAATTCTCTCTCTTCCCAAACTCTAATCCTCACCAGTCCCGCCCCTACTCTCCCAAACAAGTTCCCATCAAGGTGACCAATGGCCTCCAAGTTGCTAAATCCAATGGTCAATTCTCAGTCCTCCTATTATTTAGGAATAATGACACTATGAGCTTTATAGGGTAATTGTGACCATTTAATAAAACACTAAAATGCTTAGAACGCTTTTACTGTAAACTGTTTCTGTAATCATTTCTGAAACAACTCAGCCTAAATGTCAGATGCAGACCACCTCCCAGCTTCCAGCACACACACACGGTAATCTAGCTCCGTCCCTACTTCTGTGGGAGCCTTCAGCGCATGGGCCTCCTCCGCAACTGGGTCTCTGAAGGGAGGTGAGGGGCTTGGCTCTGAGGCCCACTCTCTGTGCAACTAATATCTAAGGTGTCCGAAGAGGAATGAGTGTTAATTATCCTATATTGTGTGGGTGTTTCCACAGCGTCAGTCTGAGAAATTAACTAAACTTTTGACCAATGAGAGTAATAAGTTTCTTTCTCTTTTCTAATTTAAATTTCACAGTAGCTTTGAAAATGTTTGAGAATTGGGGTTTTCAACCAAAGTCAAGCAAACTAATAATTTCCTGAAACTGGTGTCAAAACAATAGCTTCAGCACCAAAAATTCAAAAGTATCAACACTAAATGTTAAATATCAGTGTTAAATGGCTTGGTTTATCCTCTGTGTTGAAGCCAGAGATTCATTTCAATAATAAATGAGTTTGTGAAATTTATGGACCAAAGGGAAGGGGAAGAAATTCTGAACCAGGTGAAAATCAAAGAATCTCTGTTGATATCTGTGGTGAGCAGAGCACAAGAAATAGATGGTAGAAGAGTATCAAAAAGTGCTCAATACATTCGAAGTGACATGTGAGCAAAGATCTGAAGGAGCTGAGAGTTGTTCCTGTAGATATCAGGGAAAGAGCACTCCAAGCACACAGAATACCCAGTGCACAGACATGGCCCATGCCAAGTGTGTCTGAAGAATCAGAGCGTCAGAGTGGCTGGAGCAGACAGGGAGGAAGAGGACGATCGGAAATAAAATCAGAGATGGAATGGAGAGGCTAGACAATGTGTGTGCATAAAGGACAGTACAACTCTGCACTATGAGTGCATGGGGAGCCACGGGGGAGTTGGAGGAGAGCTGTGCCATGATCTAACCACCTTGTAGAGGATCTCTCTTAACTGCTGTATGGAGAACACACTATAGATGATCGGGACAGAATCAGGGAGACCAGTTAGGAATCTCTGGGCCTAGTCCAAGTACGAAATGACAGTGGTATGGACCAAGGTAAAAAGTAGAACTCGTGAAAGAGTGTGAGAGAGAGAAAGAGAGAGTGTTTCACCATTTTTCTCTCTTTTTTCTCTCCTGCATTGTCAGATTCATAACCTGACAATGTAGGAGAGAAAACAGAAGATTGCTGAAGCCACACCCTCGAGCAGGCACAGTGATACCCAGCACATGAGTGGAGGAGCTGACCTTGGACAGAAGTGGGGGAATGTGTAACTCATCCACAGTGAGGAAGGGGCAGAGAATCCACGAACACAGATGCATGGCAGGAGAATGTGTGATGGTGTGAGCACGCGGCACTTCTCTTCTGCTAACTTCTTTTCCAAGTAAAACAGGAAATAAGGTCTTTATCTGAGAGTTAGGAGAGCAAGGAGGTATTAGAAGACTGAGGGAACAGAAAGAGAGATACAACATGTTGTTTAGGAGAAAGGGAGTACGTTGTTCAGGGGCCTTGAAGCCCACCTGAGGTTGCAGTCAGTGAGTGCGCCGCGTGCCTGGGGAGCGCAGTGGTGTGTCTCCTGCCACATTCCCTGTGCGGAGGCAGGAGCAGAGCAGTGGGAAGTTAGACGTGATGGAGGTCAGGCTTTTACCCAGGAGAAGGATGAAGTAAGAGGAGGGAGAGAGAGTCATAGTATGTGCAGGGATGACTGTAACAATTCCCCATAAAATATAAGTTCTGCGAGGAGGGAAACAGGAGCCTAAGGAATGAAAACCAGAGTAAAGGTAATATGGCTAATGGCCTGCAGGTCTGGCAGATCAAAGGATTGCTCGAGTTCGGGTCTCAGAGGGAGTGAGCTGGACATACAGGAGGTGGTGATCAGAGAGGAAGACTTGAAGTTGGGATCCTGGATCTGTTAGAAATACGTAAGAGAATGAGCAGTAGAGTTAGAGTTAAGGATGGGTCATTAGAAAAGATTTTATCACGGAAAAGAGAAAGCAGGGCAATGGGAGGGTCATCTTCCTAGACACTGAAAGCACCATAAATAAGAGCAGCAGTAATTCTGGGAGAGCGGCAGTGAGGTGGGAGCTAAACCCTTCAGGGAGCGTGAGAGACAAGTGAGTGACTGATGTGGGAGTGCCCTCTTACCTGGGATTTCAGTTACTAGGGTTTCAGTTACCCACGGTCAACTATGGTTCAAAAATACTAAATGAAAACTCCAGAAATAAACAAATTTTACATTGAATGCTGTGCTGAGTAGTGTGTTGCAATCTCCCACCATGCCATTCAGTCCCATCTGGGACGTGAGTCATCCCTCTGCCCAGCGCATCCACACTGTATATTCTACCCACCATCAGTCACTCAGCGGTCATCTCGGTTTTCAGATCGACTGTCATGGTATCTCAGGGCTTGTGTTCACGTCACCCTTACTGTACTTACTAATGCTACATTCACATGTTTATTACAGTATACTGTAATTGTTCTATTTCATTATTATTATTTTTAATCTCTCACTGTGCTTACCTTAAAAAATTTATCATAGGTATGGGTATATAGGAAAAAACACGGTATATATAGAATTTGGTAAGATCCACAGTTTCAGTCATCCACTGGGTGGCATCCACTTGGAATATATCCCCCATCGATAATGGGAACAGCTGCATAAGGAAAAGTGGATTTGGCCTGTCAGTTTGTCCCTGAGTCTCACTTTTCTCATTTGTGAATTGGAAATGCTGATAGTCCTTCTTTCATAAGGTTTTTACAAGGATTGAGTGAGATGATGCAGGTACAACATCTGTCACCCACTGGGAGTGACCGAGTTCAGGTTGCAGAAATATTGTTTTTAAGAGGGCACTTGTAACACCTTGGGTGTATGTCTTAACTAAAGTTGAAAAGTATGGCTTGGAAGGCCCACTGAGCTGAGAGATAACCTAGAAATCATAACCATCATAATTCCCCCAGGACGTTCCAATAAGCCTGAGCTGGACAACTATCAGGTTCTCTCTGTCAATTCCAGCCATAGGCAGACACCAGGCTTGCTGCCTTTCAGCCTGAGTGTCTAATGCAGTAGGCAGAAATTTAGCTACTTACTCTGGTGTGCCTCCCCACACTCTAGCCAACTAGCCCAGGGAAAGAACCCAGCGAAGTACGAGTCCCTAATGAAATGGAGCCCCAGATTCTGAACTTTGCTGAACCCAGAAATGTGTCAAGGCTCTGGGACAGTACAGCCTGACTTGCTCCTAGCATAGGGGGCTTGGACCAAGGCCTGGGTCAAGCCCTTTCCACTTCTTTTCGTTATCCATCCATGAATTCAACAGTAGGTAGGAGTTTCCACCAAGAGATGAGGTCTTGTCTAGTTAATAGGGAAGTTTGTGTTTCACCAGGAACAGGCAATAATATTCAGAAGCCCCTTGTTATTGAGAAAACGACAACAAAGGTGATGGGGTTGGGGCTGGAGACCCAGAGAAACCGAGTTGCAGCAACAGGACTGCCAGAGCTGAACGGGTCCGTGTGACGAAGCGACCCCTCTTGTCCATTTCCGGAGCTTTCCTGGCTCGTCAGCTCTCTCAGATTATCTCAGCTGGGACAAGCTCTGAGCCAGCTTTACTTAGCACTCCTCTTATGTGATCCTGAGAGTGGGTCCCTAGCCTTCTGCACTACCCAGGTACTACCCAGTGACTGCATTTGCCTTGTTCATTGTCAGTTTTTCACTGCCTCGTACAAACAGGCTGTCAGGGAGGGAGGGAGGAGGAGTGTTAGAAATGAAAGAACACAGAACACAGCTCTTCGTGTCACCAGCCAGCTCTCTGGACTACGTGCCAAAACCCAGAATATCCAGGTATCTTCCCTGAATTTTTCTCCATGACAAACAATCTGCCTGCTGAGCAGTCATCTTTCTATCCAGTATATTCCCCTTCTTCTCCCTATGGTATGTATATATATTTACATTTATATATATATATACAAACACACACATATACATGGAGAGAGTGACACTCTTGTCTGAAAACAATTTCTTGATCCTTTTCCTTCCCCCAGCTAACAAACACTTACCTTTCTCTAATGCAAAGTGACATTTTAATGCAGCAGTACTAGAAGGAGACAAGAATCGTTAACTCAGAAAAATGGCTGAGCTTCTGCCATTTGCCCAGCTCCCTCCTATTTACTGAGGAACCCAGGTTCTGGAGAAACAAAACTGCACTCCTGTTGATCAGCTATCATTTACCAGTCGAGGGCTGCTGACATTGATTAGCACTGAAAGTGACTTTTGTCTGTTGAGTCCTTTCTGAATAGACTCTGAATAGACTCGTTTCAATTAAGAAACCAACAAGGAAGCCTCTAGGGAAAGTATGTTGGGGGAACGGTGGTATGAGGGTGACATGAAACATTCTTTTGTCCATCGTATTGTGCGTCATTATCTGGAACTGAAGCGGTCTACCTGGGGGAGAGAGAAGTTGGCATGTCACTAGGAAAGGGAGTCAGCCTCTCAAAGACAACTTCAAAATGTCTAGGGAAGAGAACAGAGCATGCTAGAGGCAATTTATTAAAAAAACAAAACAAAAAAGCTCAAGGTCTAAAAATGTTTACCCAACAGGCACTGACTCCTTAAAGTAATTTAAGGAGTCAGGACTTGCCCTACAAAAGGATTTGTGGTAAGAAAGAATCCTGATAGGTTCAAATTACATTTGGTTTTTAAATTTATAATTTACAAGCAGGCTTTCCAGCATATAAAAAGAAAGCACACCTGTGTGCTTCCAATTTAGCATATTAGCCATATCATTTCAGTAAACCTTCTGTGAATAGCAGCTACCGATACAGACTGATGGTGAATGAGGGAAGTCTTGGTTCCAGTGGCCTTAGAAGTTCACTTCCTTATTACTCCTCTCTCAGAGTTGGGCATGGAAAGCTGCTGTTTTGAAAGAGCCCAGAATGGGCCTTGGCAGGCATCTGAATCGTTTACAGAACAAGGTTAAAAGACAGATCCCTGGGCCTCATCGCCAGGAATTGTGATTTGATAAGACTGCAACAGGGTCCGGTGGCTGCAGTTTTAGCAGGCCTAGGGTGACTCTGATGCCAGTGGCCCAGTGGAGCACACCTTGACAAATCCTGGCCTAGAGAAGATACCCTCTAGGCTGTTGTGTCAAGAGAAACTGCCCTGACTTCTGGATCCAGCACATTCCCTGGTTCTAATGCTCCCCATCAGCTCACCCTTGGTGCACAGCTGCTGACTGACACTGCTATGCTGGGCAAGCCGATCTGTGGGGCTCAGTGTGACACACCCCTGATTTCTCTTTATTCTGTTAGAACGATTACAGGAAGTTATCTATGCAATGCAAGGATTTTGTGGTGGGCGTGCTGGACCTATGCCGAGACACAGAAGAGGTGGAAGCGATTTTAAATGGTGATGTGAACTTCCAAGTCTGGTCCGACCACCACCGTCCAAGTCTGAGCCGGATCAAACTCGCCATTAAATACGAAGTCAAGAAGGTAAGCTTCCCCACCTCTTCTGGGCTTCTCACCTTGCAGGGCTGCTGGCTTAGCTTTTTGCTCCTGCATACTTGATGTTCCCACAAGGTGACAGTAACAATACCAATTACCCAACTTAACCGCTCAGAGCCCCTCTCACTAATCCCCTTGCCTGGACCCCCCAGTCAACCAGAAGAGATATCATGACAGTCCTTCCATGAATAGGCTTTGAGCCTTGAGAACCAAAGAGGGGATTTCAGCCTCCAAACCACTGACAGGGCCAATGTCACAGTTAGTGTTCCCATTGGTGAGTAGGTCAGTCCGCAAGTTTGCATGAGAAACATATTACTCAGGATTTTCGATGGCATGTATTGCACTTCCTCCATGTGCCTGGGGACTCATTATGCAGAAAACATTTCAGTATACTAGAGGCTTTGTAAATTGTGGTTCCTGGAGGCTTAGAGGAATTTCACTCCCCAGCTCATGAGAGTCCATAAGAGAAAGCTCCAGTTGACTCTCACAAGAGCAAGCTCGTCCCACCACCTTAATCAACCTCAAGATGTGTTAATGGCCACTGGCACCCAGTACCCTCAGGCCCACAGCAGCTAGTCAGACTGAGGTCCTAAGAAGCAAATCTCAGTTATAGTTCCAATTCAGATGTACTAAGGAGTCGTTAGAATCTGCTCTCAGATTAGGTGACATTGTTCATCCTGATGAAAACTGCAGAGCTCCAAAGATGTGCTTAAATATCAATGTGCTTTCCATATGAGCAAGGTAACCCATCAGCCATTCAGGGTTTCCCCCCCCTCAGCTATCCCACAGGGCCAGTACTGGGGATATTTTCAATGCCCCAAAACAACCTCTGGGCACTTCTCCTCTTGTCTGACTGTACTAATTGGTATGGAGTGAACCATGCATGGGTTGTTGAACGGCTGAGCAAACCATTCGACAACCCATATATAGCTGCACAGCTCATCTAAAGATAGCTTCTAAATTTGATAAAATCTTCCTGCCCTGACTTTTAATAATAATCAAAAATTCTAAGAAAAACAGCTTTTTTTTAAAGACTCAGTCCCAGATATAAAATTGATAAAGCATGGGAAAAGCGGCCTTGGATAAATACTCGGAAGTATACAGTGACAGGAGAAGAAGAGTCAGGCTACAGTCTGAAGTATGGGGAACTCGTTTTTTAGCCGATCCCAAGAGCTCAGCGAGGCTTTTTATCAAAGCACCGCAACCCCTTCCTGAAGCAGCTGACATATGCATGGCCTTGAAGTTCAAACAAACCTGGCTACTGGGATGGGGAAAGGGATGCCCTGGGATGGGCAATGGTAAAGATGAGCTTGAGCTTCTAGAACCACAAGCATGTCCTCCCTCCACCAAGCCACAGCATGTCCCTGCCTCCCAGCACAGGGCGAAAGGCGAAATGTCTCTGAACACCCAAAGAACAGGAGATGCTCAGCACCTGCAGGCTCACGTCTGCAGTGTTGGCTATCAGGACAATCCACGGCTCCTGGCGTGCAAACATTCACCGTTTTTCTGAAACATGAATCCAAATCTCTCCACAAAACCATCCCTGAAGGGAGATCAGTCAGCCGGTCCAGAAGTCTGGCCACCACCTCACTGTCAACTACCAAGTACAAGATGGCCACGGTGATGAACAAGAAGAGAAAGCGAAACACTCCATGATTGTGACGGTTCCGGCCAGAATTAAAAGGTTTTATGAGGGAAATCATTTACTCTAGTGGAATTTGCCAATTAGGGGAGTCATAAAGGTCTCCGGAAGTATCCATCATGAATGTCAAGTGTCTGCTGCAACCAAGAAATAGGGTGATAAAAAACGACCCGCATGTAAATGTCAGCCCCGCTCACTCACAGGCCTCCGGTGGGTCCCTCCTCCCAAGCCGTGTGTGTCATCAGGTGACACCGGAAAGACTCACAGTCTTCCTTGACATTTATTCTACTATGATTTACCAGTGAAAATACCCAATATTAAAAAGACGTTAATATTATAATGAGATTTCAGTTTTAATTTATGAACTTTAGCATGCTTGCCTGGACACAATCTAATCCTAGGCCTCTGAGTTATGAAGTGACTAGCACCAGGGCCTATTTACAAATACGCTGCCTCTTACACCTGCTATGTGAAACTTCAGGCTGAAATATAAAACCACAAAAAACTCCTAATGCTCTGCCCACATGATATCAAAGCAAACCATTAATTTAGTGATTAAAGCAAATGAGTTGTTCTTGGCAATTTCATGGGCTACTAATAAACGTGACTCTTAAGAAAAGGTTTTGTGTTCAAATAAGTCAAATATATCTCTTTGTTTAAAGACATTCGAGAGCCTTTAATATGCTTTGCTACTCTAAAAGAAGGGGACAGTATGTATTACTTAATCACAGAACTTTGTTTCTCGTGGAGCATCTGGCGAAGCTAGCTGCCCACACTAACAGCCTGGGAAACTCAGTTGGAGAATCAGCCTAAGTACCTGTGCAGTGCGCAGGTCTGAATGACGCGGGCATGGCCCCGGGGCTGGCACTGTGCTCTGCATCCTGTCCCTCATTTGCATGTTTGCCTCTCTTCAGGCGCCACCCTCACATCTGGTCCTCTGGAGGGCTCAGTCACAGCATCAACCTCCATCAGGTGGAACACAGTCATCCCACCATGGCACAGGGACCACCTGGGAAACAGGAAGGAATCATGAAGGGAGTGTCAGGAGACTTCCAGCCTGATTCTGACACTTTCTAGCCAGGGGTCTTGGGCAAGTCTTTAAAGCTCTCTGGGTCTCATTCCCCATCTGCAGGATGGGCATGTAAGTTTTTGCCTCGCAGTCTTCTGTGAACTTTCAAATTAATTGATACAAAAGGAAATGCTCTGGAAACTGTCGAGTGCCATGGGGCTCTACAGGAAAGCATCACTGCAGTCACTCAGCGAGGTTCCCCTTCCTTGGCACTACAGAGGTCCTTC
This sequence comes from Tonatia bakeri, assembly GCA_004024845.1. NCBI lineage: Eukaryota > Metazoa > Chordata > Mammalia > Chiroptera > Phyllostomidae > Tonatia > Tonatia bakeri. The sequence goes on from PVIA01001290.1 coordinate 231,815, forward strand.
TACCCCAGAGGCATTCCCCAGCTTATCCTTGGTTATCTCCCCAGAGAATGCTAGAGATGTCCCCTTGTGTAAGGACATCACTTTTATAGCCTAAAATTCCTCCAGAAAAGACCAAAGGCCTTAAGAGGATATAGTTGTTGTCCATGACTTCTATTTTAAGAGGGTATCTCAGCCTTCCCAGTAACCCAGGTGGGGGTGTCATCTGTGTTTGGAAGACAATGTTGGAGAAGTGATTAAGGGGGCGTTCTTGAGATTACTACTTATTAACAGGGTCACTTGAGCAAGTCACTAGCCTTTACTCATCTATAAAATTTGGTTAATAATGCTTGCTTCATCGGATTATAAGAATTGAGTGGGATAAAGTACACATGCCTCAAACAGCAGCAGGCCTCACCAGCCTGTGGGTGTAAATGAGGAATGTTCATAAACACTGCACTGGCTCAGGGTGGATTCTGTTACTCATTTCAGTCCGCCCCGGCCTTCAAAGGCACAGCCCCTTCAGAACCCAAACTTGCCTCATAAAGAAGCAAGGATGCTTCTCTCCCCATGCTGAATCAAACTTGAGGTCAGAAGTGACACCACTTATGTCTCATGGATAAAGGAAACAATTTATCCAGCTTTGGCCTATAGCCTACACACACACGTATATACATACACATATACATACATACCCACACAGGCATGTACACAGACCCTAGTCTTCTCCTCCAGGGCCAATGTGAGTAACAGACTTCTTGCTGTCTTCTCCATTTCTATCCATCTCTGTCCTCAGGGAACCATGTCCAAATATTCTTCTTAAAGGTCCTCCTCTCACCCTGCAAATCAGCTCCGAATAAATGCTAAGGGGACTTCAAGCCTCACCAAGTGGGAGGGCCCAAGAGTCTCTGAATCTGTTCAGGTTCAGCTGGGCCCAGACTGCACCCATAAAGGGGCCCAGTGTCTGGCACGTGGCCATTGCTGAGTGACCAGTCACAGGGACCCAAACACAATCCTTGGTGCCCTCTCCAACTTGTCTAACTGAGGACACACATCTGGTCCTTCACGTTCATCCCTCGCGCTCTCTCCTCTTTATTGCTTCTTCACCTCCAGGTTCTCTCCCCTGCATCACTCCTCCCTTCTTCCCAACCCAGGTCTGTCTTAATGAGGATCAGGTGAACTCCTGTTCACTGAAAGAACTCTGTAGACATGGGTCCTCCAGGGTCAACTGCCAAAGGAGAGTAGGACAAAGACCCAGAAGGTCCTATTTTGCACAACAAAGGCCTTTAGAGGAGATGCAGGACCCTTTGGACATAACTAAGCAAAGGTCTGATACAAAAACATAAATATCTTGTCCAAAATTATATTATGCCCACTGCAGAAAGCACATCTCTTATCAGGCAATAGTGTCGCCAGTAAGGGTGGTTAGCTCAACCTGACAGGTTCTTTTAGCCATTACCTTCTGAGCTCTGCAGACACTGATCAGCCCGCTGGGGACCCTGGGCAGAGTAAAATGCAGTCTTGCCCTCCAAGTTCCGTCAGTGCAGGTGAGGTGAAGGCAGGTGTGCTATGACTGCAGCAACAGTCGCCTTTGCACTTCACTAACCAAGTACAGCCAAGTTCATAGTTCACAGCGGTTAGTGCTTTCAGACTCCCAGGCAGCCCCAGTTCTAGCACCTTGGCATGTGGCTTGATTTGGGGAATCTTATCACGGTGCCAGCCACCTTTCCTTCCAACTGATGAGACTCCCCACCTCCCTCAAGAAGCAGCTCCACTCCACCGAGCCTTCCAGTCTCTAGAGTTTCAGAGGTGCCCTGTCCTGACTCTGCCAAGCTCCTGGTGATTCCTGGCTCTGCAAGCTTGTCTCACATGAAATAAAAGACCCAGGAAAGGACCAGGCGAGGGGAGAGGGTTGCAGGGAGAACCCCCTCACTAGCCCAACTCAGTAACACATTTCCCTTTCTTCACTGTTGTACTAGGAAAGAAACACTTGTGAGTTTCATTCACCTACTCACTCATCATTTAACAAACCTTCACTATGCCCACACCACCAGCTCTGTGCGGTGCACTGGGAGACTAAGCAGACCAGGACCCAGGCCTTGCCCTTGAGGGGCGCACATAGCAACAGAGAGGGATGTCTGAGCAGACGGCTACAGTCCCATCTGAGCGAGGCAAACAGGAATGGAAAGGGGGCAGCTTGGAGGCCAGAGGAAGAAGCACTGACCAGCTCAGTCTGGACTCAGCAAATGTTTCCCAGAAGGGGACATCCTTGAGGTGGGGCTTAAGGGATGACAGGTGCTGGATGGGATGGCAATTCAGGCACAGAGAGGTGAGGGAGGACAACTCAGGCAGACAGAGGTGGAGGCTGAAAAGTCGCAGACCCCTGATGAAGAGTGGCATGTGCACAGACCGTGTTTAGAGGGGTGTCTGCCTGTGGCTGCATCGCTGCGGATGTGAAGAGACAGGAAAACTTGACAGAACAAGATCCCTGGGGGCACTGCAGGCTGCACAAAGACACTCGGACTTCATTCTGCCAACAGGATCCCACAGAGTTTTCTGTCATGATGGAAATCTTCTGGTTTCTACTTTCTAATATGGCATCCGCTAACCTCATAGGGCTAATTAGCACTTGAGATAGGCTAGTGTAATTACGGAACTGAATTCTTAGTATTTTTAAATTAATTTCAATTTTAATAGTCACATGTGGCCGGTGGTTACCAAAGTGGACAGCATGGCTACATACGCTCACTCCTGCACTCAACGAGCTTTCACTGAGTGATTGCTGCGGAGTGTGCTACGCCAGTCACTGGGGGCGTGGTGGCAAATAAAAATGACATGTCGTCAGCTGTAACAGTAATCAAAACATCACACCAATAAATTATAATGCTGCAATTGAAGTAAGTACTATAAAATGGAAAAACATGGTACTGTAACTTCTAAAGGCGGTTGAGACATAATCAGGGAGGTCGATGAAGCCGTCTCTGAGGAATTCATGCTAGCTCTTAAGAAAAATCAACCAGAGGTGAGGACCTTTCTGGCTGGAAAAAAGGGTTCAAAGCATGTTCAAAGGCCCTGTGGTGAGAGGAAACACCACATGTAAGAGGCAGTGAGAGGTTAATGTGGCTGATTTAGAAGACCTGAGGAAGAGTGGGGTGTGGGATGAGTCTGAAGAGGCAGACAGGGACCAGACCCTGAGGAGGCTTGTAGGCTATGACAAAGGATTTTGTTTTGTTCTTCCTTTAAGATTTGGAAGCCACTGGAGGACTTTAATCAGAAGCAGTTGTAAAGATTAGGAGAGATGAAGAGATAGCTTTTCCTCTGATAAAGGCTGGAAGGCAAAGGGTGGGTGTGGCTACAGCATATCTGTTGGGCACCGGGACAGGATATTAATCAAGTTATATCTTGTTGAAGAGCAAAACCAAAGCTGCAGTGGCTTTTAACAAAAGGAGGCTTGTGTGCAGATCACCCTGTCTCCACCTAGGAACAGGGTTCACGGAGGAACCCAAGCCGACAGAATAGCCACCACCCCAAATGTTTCTGCCCTGCCCCAGGGACGTCCAGCTCTGGGGAGGCTCATACCAGCAATTCAATGTCACTCGGAAGTGATACACATTTTTTCTGCTTACAACTCATTGTCGACAATTAGTTACAGCATTCACCCCACCAAAAGAAGGGCCAGGAAGCATAAGCCTGCCATACATTTGAAGGGAGAAAAAAATGGAGCTCTTTGGCAAATAGCACTAATGGCTATCAAAGGGAGAAAACTTGAGGGAATTCATATTAATAGCCTTAACTTCTCTGCAAATTCAAAGCAGAATCACCCTCTGAGGCAGGAGGCAGGACTGAGAAGTTCAAGAACAATTTTGTGGGAAATGAGAGAAAAGAGAGCTGAAGAGACTGAACAGCCCAGCTGAGACTATAAATTCTTTGCAATAGCCTGTGTTCTTAATAAAAATGGAAAATCTCTACCAAATAAAATGGCTAACACATCAAGTCAATGTCCTCCAAGAACCTCAATTCTCAGCTGTCAACTTTACTTCAAGATTCTTTTATAGACATGAGACCCAGAAGTGCACAAAATGTGCCCACAGGGCCCAGCACCCAAAAGATTCCCCTCAGAGAAGCAAGCCAGGGAGGGAGGGGCAAGCTTAGAGGGGAGGAGATGGGGGCCAAGGCCACTCACACCACCACTCTGTCTAAAGTTGGACCAGGACCTCTGACCCCAGCATTATATTCCCTTGGCTTCTTTCTTCCAAAAATCACCATCTTGTGCACATTTAATATTCATGCTATAAATGGGTCAGTTTTTCTGATGTTGGGTAGTAATGTAGTATCATAGCCGGGAGCCTGCCATACTAAAATGTGGCTTTAGATTAAGTTATGTAATCTGCTGGCCTGCAGGGGCCTCCAAGATAAGGCACTGCTCCAACCCCAGAATGCCTCCTGGCCTAAGTCAGAGACAGTGAGACCCAGCAGTAGACGCACAACTGGCTGAAAGCCCTCACCACAGTGCAGAGACACTAGAGAGAGGGCAGATGACCTCTGCTGGGGATCTCTTTCATTTCCTCCATCTGCATAGGGCCAGTGAGCAAGGGGACCTGAGGACACCAGGGCCTTCTAGAGGACGTCTGAGAGGTCAATCAGAAGCTCACATGCCCTGAGCAGACATCCTCCCACTGACTTTTCCTGCTGAGGCATCATTGTAACAGATGCTCAGAGTTAAGAAGATCAGAGTTGTCAGAAACACAGCCGAGCAGGTCAGGCACTCCCCCAAACTGCAACACAGGATGTCTGCCAGCTGCCAAGTGCTGTGGGAATCCATTGGCATCGAAAGCACCCATCAGCATCCTCTTTGGGATTCCTCTCAGCACTTCTGTGACCCTAGCTTGGCCACATGGCACAAAAATGACCAAAGTCCATTAATCTCCTGGCTCAGAGGGGCTATCTTTTGTAGAGCAAAAGAAGTTTTACTTTTTTAAGCAACAAATCTTCAGAAGGATTAATCCAAGTATGTACATATCCTTTTTCTGCCTGGAAAACTCTCTGGAGAAGAAAAATAGAGCCTGTTGGGCAAGAGAACAATGTTGTGGCCAAAAGCCTGACTCATGTGTTCAAATCCCAAGTCTTGCTCTACTTGCTCTACTATAGATAAGTTAGATAAGTTTAGCTATAGGTAAGTTATTTCTCTCTGAGCCTCAATTTTCTTATTTGTCTAATGGGAACAAACAATAGTACCTAACAAATAATAATGTTTGGTAACACACACAATGGAGCTAGAATGTGGTTAAGTGCATGATGAATGTCACCTAATGGAAGCTGTTTGCCATGTTGGCTTTATAATCAGAACCACCCTTAAGACAACACCAGGGTTTCTCAACCTCAGCACAAGTGACATCAGGGGCCAGCTAGTTTTTTAGATATGGGCACTGTCCTGTACATTATAGGGTATTTAGCAACATCCCTGGCCTCTACCCACTAGGTGTCAGTAGCACCCTCCCCACAAGTGTGTCAACCAAAAATGCCTCCATAGGCCTCTCTAATGCCCTTGGAGGGAGGGGGAGGGGCAATATTATCCCCACTGTGAATCTCTAGCGTGGTTCCCAGGATCTGGGCCATAACCCCTTAACTGTAAACCCCTGAGAACAAAGACTGTAGTTCTCCAAGGATGCTCTGCATCTCTCTAGACCAAATGAAAGGTCAGATCAAACTCAAACTCATTTTTATCTCTAGAGCAAACTAAATTCTCAAACTTGGCTACAAACAGTACCACCTGGGAACTTTCTCAAAATCACCAATGTCAGTCGCCCACCTATAGAGCTTCTAATCCAGTTCTTCTGGGTGGAAGCCTGGAATTATGGTTTGTAAAGGCTCTCTGGTGAATCTAATTCTTGTAAAGATTGAGCTCCTAGAAGGTGGGACCTCTCCTCATTCATCTTGGTCTTTGAAGACAGCGTGGGGTGGGCAGTGAGTAAATTAATAGATAGGTGTAAACTGTGAAGCCACAGGCTTTCATGCTCCTCCAAATATCTGCAATTCCCCTGTGATTAAAAATCCATATAACAGAATTCAGATGATGTTCCAGGCTGGCTTCAGAGCATGGTGCCAGCAGCTCCATTCCCTCCATTGCTGAGCTGTGTCCCTTTTGGATTTGTAACTCTGGTAAAAGAGCTCTTACTACCCAGAGAAGCACTCACACTGGTTCTGACCCAGAAGTCTCAGGGACAGAGCAGAGAGGTGGGTGGCTCTGGGGGTGACCCTGCACTATCAGAGCGTGGCTGAAGGGCCTTTGTCCTCCAGCGGGGAGCTCAGATCCCTGAGTGCTCCACAGTCGTCCTCAGGAGCCTCCCCCCACTCACCAGCCTGAGTTGCCAGCTCACCCCCACACGCTGCCTGGCTCAGCTTTAAGAGAAAAAAGCAGAGCAGGGCACCTGATGCCTCCTCTCAGCCTCTCCTCAGGCCTGCTGCTGTGAATCATCTGACACAGTTCCTGCAAAGAGCAGATACTACTGCACATTTGCAAAAAAGATTTCACATCCTTAATGTATGGGCTGTCACAACAGGGCAGAAAATGATCGCCTTTTTGGTTATTGTACTACCTTTGTTCAGCTCTTTCAATAGATAAATATTTGCATGAGTGGATAATGCTTTAAAACATTTTTCTTCCTCTTGGTTATCATGTTCCCTAAGCCCCGTCGCCTTAGCTTGTGTCACTATCATTATATTTATCATGTGCTGCATTTGTTAAAGCAGTCACAGCCAGATTGTTATTACATCCTGATTTGAGAGTTAACAAGAAGAGAGAAATCTGAAGAGCATTCAAGGAAGAAACATAAATCCCCAATGCCCCCAAGAAATAGATACAAATCAGATGTATTTAATAGCCGAAAGTGGAGAGAACAAAAGCCATGTTTAAATTGTCACTTTCATCCCAGAGTCAAACAGATCTTAGAAATTACAGTTCCCCCACCCCAAGGACCTGTGCCTAACTCCAGTAATTAAGCTAAAGACCAACCACCCATTTCTGTCTCACTATTTCTGTACAGAATTCTCTTACATGGATTGAGTCGTAATGTGCATTTGCTCTTTTATACATTTCTCCCATTATAAATATAGTGCGTTATTCTTTTATCAACATCCATATGCCCAAGGTCACTTGCTAATTTTTTGATGGCAGGGGAGTTTTGTAAGTATAATTGTGATGAAAAATCTTTGCCTAATAGAAATGCTTTCATTTATATGATCCAGCCATAGTCATATCTTGCCTGGATGACTGCAGTAGCCCCTAAGCAGTCCGCCTCTCTCTGCCCCACTGCCTAGCCACTACACATACAAAAACACATACAACACAAGCAATAGTCAGAGAAATTTTTAAGTAATTGAATCAAATGGTACCCCCGCTTAAATCTTTCATCTAAAAGTGAACAAGACAGGCATAGTCCCTGCCCTCAGGGAGCTCACAATCTGATCATCTTCACTGCTACAAGCAGAGCCTGAAACAAGGGGCCTTGTGCAAGCGAGTGATCTCAGGGGAAACCCACGGTGAAGGGGCAGAAGCAGCGTGGGGCAGGAGAAGCAGCTAAGCCAAGCTGTGGTTTCAGGGAAGCCTAACAACTCCAGTCTGATCTCGTGGGGCATCTCTGGAGTGCTAAGAAGGAGGACTGGCCTTTTGCATTCCTTTATGACTCAGTCATTAGTTGTAGGCTGTCCCCAAGGGAAGGGCAAAATAGCTCCCAGTGTCTGGGGGGGGGGGGGGGTGGCTTTCTGGGTAACAGTATACCTGTGAGCCTGCCTCTCTGTTCCTTAAACACTCAGCACTAGCTCCTGTCCCGGAGAAGTTACTGATCCCTTTTCCTCTGCGGGCTGGAGCCTTCTCATGATTCACAGCTCAGACCCTCTGTCTCCTCTGCAGAGAGACCCGCCTAACCACCTTATCTGAGCGTGGCCACCATCTTGCTGCTTGCCCCCTCATCAGCCACTCTCCACCTAGTGTCCTCTTTTGTGTAAATACCATTTGTTTCATTTGTTTACTTCTTCACTGTCTATTCCCCCCAACACAGTAAACTTTGGGGCAGCAGTTCACCACTGTGTCCCTGGCCTGGAGCAGACCCAGACAAGTAGAAGATTCTTAAAAATATTTACTGAACTTGATAACTGAATGAATAAATGCACCATACCTGAGTTTTCTCCAGTTGTTATTTTTCTGAAATAAACAAAATCCCACATTCGAGGTGAGATGACTCCTAAATGCTGTTGAGGAAACTCTCAGGGTTCTCTTGGGAATCAAAATGAGATACACAGGCCAACAGCCCATGACAAGGTACTAGACATTAGGCATTATTTGTCTCATTCTTGACCTCCTACAACTATTGGCATCAAGTCCATGAAAATGCAGATAATGACTGGCGGGCTTATTTTATTTAAAAGGAAAAAAGAAAGGAAGGGAGGGAGAAAGGAAAAGTCATTTAAATATGAAATACTACTGTTTGATTAATAAAATTAATAACAATTTGATCACAAATTGCACCCTGAAAAAATTACAAATCGAGTAGTTTGCACACTAATCACTCTATGATAAACCGTCTGACGCGTCATCCTCTGACCGCTCTGCTTCCCCCTTCTGATAGGAGTCAGTGCCCACTGAACAGGCAGACTTGCCAACTCTGAGGGAACACTCTCATGAGACCTATTAGCAGCTAAACCTGTGGAAAACAGCTAAACCTTAAAAAGATAAGTGGGACCCAGCCCTTGTGATCAGCAGCTTACATCCCAAGCTCTGCACAGACTGAATCCAGCCTTTTATCCAACAAGGAAAGGACTGAGTCATTTGGGCAAAAATGATGTGGGAAATCCTCAAGGAGGAAGAAGAGGTAGCTTCTGAATTAGTCTAAAGGTGGGTCAGAACTCAGAAGAAGAAGGAAATATAGACTTTCCAGATGGAGAAAATAGTGGGGAAGCACAAAGGCGTGATAATGTTTGGAGAATTACAGCTGGTGGGGTGAGCGTGCTCAGGAAGTCAGGAGGCCGGGGAGAAGCGGACAAAGTGAGGTGGGGGCCAGGAGCCTGCTGGGGAAGTGGGAGGCAGTGAGGGCCGTGCGGGCTGTGAAGACGTGCTGAAGCTGGGCCTTCCTTCCGGAACTTCCCTAACACAGAGAGCACCCTCGAGGTTGTCTTTACATTGGCCTTATAAATTTACTTACTGTATTTATTGCACAAACAACATTATAACAATAAGTATTCAAAAGGCAAAGAATCATCTACAATCATATGCCCCATGTCAATTTTCATTTGTTTACATTCTTGCAAGTCTTACTCATATGCAGACATGTACTTACACACTTATAAATATGGATTAAACAAGTCTGTGATTTGGTTCACCTAGCATCAGAAGGTAAACATTTTTCTATTTTTTTCTATAACTATTATTTTTCTGCCAGCATAAGGTTGATGTGCCATTGTTTATAATCTTCTCTATTGGCGAACATTCACTTTTATATATCATCACCACACAGACCTTTCTTAACTTCTGTTTGCTAACTGAATTTCTGAGGGTGAGGCCACTGAGTCAAAGAACACAAATATTTGTGAAACACACTGCAAAATTATTTTCTCAAATGTCTCCACTATTTTTTAAAATCAACGGTATTATACAACTAAACTGGTTTCACCAGTTCTTTGCGAGCATCAGGTATTATCAGGAATTTTTCCTCTAATTCAGTAGACGTAAAATACAATGTCATGCATATTTTTAAATGCACTCCTGTGGTCACGAGGCAGAGGAGCATTTCCTATGAACTCAGCCTGCCCAGGTCTACTCACGACAACACACCCCCAACATCCTTGGCATTTCCCACCTGGAGCCTTGACCTTTTCCATGTTGATTTGCACAGCACTTGTGCAATGCAGAACTTTCTACCCATTAGCATCCAGGTCAGCGCTATGTCATAACTGTAGGCAGCCTGGCTCCCATAAGACAGTTCTAGCAGCAAGATCTGATGGTGTATATGAGAGCAGGGACCAGCTAAGGCGCTATTTGGAAAAGTCCAGTGGGAAGTGATGAGGGCATAAAGTGAGGCGGTGGCTGCACTCGTAAAACGAATCTCTAATGGTCATTTTGGAGCTGAAAACAGGACTTTGAAATCTAAGGCAAAAGTTCAACTTAACAAAAAGAAGTTCAACCTAGAAGCTCCCATGTGGGTCTGGCCTACCAATACAGGATAACTGGCTTTACTCATATCCCTAAATTGTCCTCACAGAGATTTCACTTAGGTGAGGAAAGGAACTGCAGGCCACTTAGGAGCCTGGAGGACTTTGTGGTAGGATAGGGCAGTGCAGAGCCCTGGGCCCACATGGATGAGGTCAGCGGTTGTGGGGGGGACAAGGAGAGAAGAACCAGGAATTGAGAGAGATGCTGAGAAAGGAGCTGTGTAGAGTAGCCCTCTCCCATTGAGTGACAGACAGCCTGCCCCTGCTCTTCTCCTGCAGGCCACACCCTCATAGCAGCCTCAGGCATTTCATTGACAAAGGAGAGAGAGCAAATCACAGAAAGTTAAGCAGCTGGTAAGAAGCAGGGCAGAGAATTCAACTGACACCCCTCATCCCAAAGCCTCTGTTCCTAACTACTGGACTATTCTGGGACCAGAGGGCCAAGACCAGCTCTCCTTGCCTAGCAGGCTGCAGAGGAATTCCCAAAGGGGGGAGGTGGAGGGCACAGAGGAGGGGGCTCATGCTCAAGTCCACAGGTGTTGTGCATAAAGGAAGAGCAGTGCCAGAAACTTGGGATTGGGTGGTGGGGTGCTGGCTGTACAAACTAATGCAGTGCAGATCCTCAGAGATACTCAACGTCTCACCAAATCCACCACTACCTGTTCTTACCCAGTTTCCCCAGATTATTTTTAGTGGGTGCAAAACAACACTTGACTTTCTAATGAGGACCCTCACTCAATGGGCAAAAAGGAGAAGCTACTTTCAGTAACCATTAGGCTGAAATTTAATGAAATTAAGACCCATTAGGGAGGATTTATAAAGACAAAGTTCCAGCAACCAAATCCATTAGCACCAGTTACAGATCCTTTGCAGATAGCAGACCACTTCCCAGAGAAAAGTGGCAGTGTACCATGAGGGTAGGGGACATATAGATGTATATGATGTTCTTTTACAACTGTAATTGGTTATCATATTTATAAAGAGGGCACACAAATCCTAAAGGTTCTTTGCATGGTTCTTAGAGACTTCTTCCTGAAATAACCAATTATCTGGACTCCTTTCCAGATAATCAAACAGTACACATTTCTGATGAAATACAGAACTTTCAACATGTGGAAAAGCTGTGTGTGGATCAGAGGTTAGAATCACGTGCTCTGGAGGGACACAGCCTGGAGTTGCCTTAGGCAAATCACTTCACCTCGCTATCCTTCATCTCTAAAGTGGGGGTAATACTACTTGCCCTGTAAAGCTCTGGTACATAGTAAGTACTGAGTGAGTGGGGGCTACTGGTAAATTACAAACGTTATCCTTCAGGAATTACTGTATTCTGCAGTGTATAATGAGCACCTTTTTGCCCAAATTTCTGAAGGAAAGATACAGATGCTCATTATACGTGGATAAAATGATCGCATGCCATGGGTAGGATAATCCCACATACACTGTACACAGAAACGTGGGTGCGCACCACACACGGCAAAGATGATGTTCTGATCCATGGCAGGCACTGGTTAGGACACGGGCCGCGTTTGACCTACATCACAGGCAAGACACAGCCCGCCCCAAGTGGTTATACTCCGTTAGTAGACAAAAGATTCTCTACTTCTCACCTTAATCTTTCTGTGGGAATTATTTAATATTAAATTTTTACATAAAATATTACACATTCTGTTCATATATTAAAAACATAACTAGCAAAGAATAGGTATAACCAGTATGACTTTACTCCACAACTCCAGCAATAAGAAATGTCACATCTTAACTGCGCCCAGGAACAGACAACACTCTGCAGTTCACAGCCTGACTGTGCGATCTTACACAGTTATTAGCCTCCCCGGGCCTCACTTCCATCATTTGTTTAAAATACTGAGAGGATTAAATTAATACAGGAAAATCACTTGGAACAATATGACGTCCAGCACATCATAAATGCTCTTCTTGTTTTTTAATTTTCTACATCACGTGGAACCTGGCCCAGTTTTTCCAGGAAAGTCTGTCTCAGTCATTCTGGGGCCTCCTCCTCCATGCCACACCAAGTCCTGAGGCTCGTGGCCTGTGCCCTTCCCCCTGTGAGCACGTGATGCCCCCAATGTGTCCTAATCAGCACCATCTGTCCCAAGCTATGGCTCCATCTTATTCATTCAACAGTTGGGTTTTATTTTGAGCACCACTATGACCTAGATACCATGGTAGGTGCTGAGAATATAATTAATAAAAATAAAACAGAAAAGACTCCCTTCCCTCATGGAACTTCCAATGAAGGAAGATCTCTGAGCCGAACTGATGCTGGAACCCTCCCCTTCCACAAAGCAGCCACATGGGATTGGTCAGTACCCCCAGCACTCTGGAATGACCCCATTTGGGGGTCCTTGTACCTCCTGGGCAAAGAGTTCAAGTGGGATCTGATGTCTGCACCCCACTAGGAACTTCCCAAAGCCCACTCCCCTCTTCTAGTCTCAGAAAGTCTCTCTCCAACAGCAGGATCCCTCCTCTGACCTCTCCCCTTCACTGGACCAGCTCCCCCAAAGAGGCCAGCATGTGGTCTTCAGAAGCATCCCTAAAACCCCAGAAACTATGGACTTCCTCCTGGACCAGGACCACTTGGCTCACAGAGCCCTCCTGGCCATCTCCTGAGGAGGGGGAAGGCAAAATGCTGCTCATCCTCCCACGATGAGATGCCCGCCAAGAAAACAGGACAGACTCATCTCCCTGGCAGATTATTCAGATGCCCAGTGATGCACAGGGGTTGAAGCAGGAGGCACTGATGGCTCAGCATGGCTCTACACAACTGTCAGAGGGAAGGAAGACCCAGAGCCAAGTGTGGGTCTGACAACCAGAGGAAACTGACACGATGTTGGGAGCCACTGCGGCAGAGCTCAGGAGCCTGATTTCAGAGGGTCTGAAGGCCACAGGGAAGATCAAAAACACAAGTGAGCGCCGGCTGTGATCAGAAGGAATTCTTCCTCTGGGAAAGGGGAGGAGCAGAGACGAGGACTGTGGAGGGAGCTCCTGCCCAACAGCCCCACAGAGAAAAAACGAGATAAGGTGCTGCGAACTGGAAACTGAAGAGAGGTGTTCAACTTACCTTTTGGTGCACAAAACTTAGCAGCTTTAAAAAACAATCATTTGGTTATAATTCTGTGGGTCAGGAAATCAGGCAGGGCTCAAGCATGAAGTTCTTTTGTGCTACATTGTCTGGAGTCATTAGCTCAGCTGGTGGTTCATTTGGTGGTGGGACTGGAATGGAACATGCCAGAAGGTTTCACTTACATGTCTGGCACCTCATGTTCCTACATATGGTCTCTCTCTCTCCACTTGTCTATGTTGGGCTTCCTAACAGCATAGTGGTCTCCAGGAGCTGCTCTCTCACACAGCAGTCGCCTTCTAAGAGGGCAACTTTGCCAGGAGTGAAGGTAGATACTGAATATCGCTAAGGCCCAGACTTGGAAAGTCTTACAGCATCACCTCTGCCACTTCCCATCATTAATATAGCTCACTGCGAGCCAGTGCAGCTTCAAAGGCAGCAGGAATGGGCCCCATGACTGGATGGGCAAGAGCCGCGGTCACACTGTAGAGCACATGAAATGGGAGATACTATTGCCACCCTCTACCCCAGGAAGAAAGAAGGGCTAGAACTCCCATTTGAGGGAGTGCATTGTGGAGTTAAGGAGATGAGCTGTAAGATTCATTCATTTAACATCTATTTATTGAGAGTCTACCACGGACACTGTCCTGGATGCTAAGCAATAAAAATAGCCCTTACCTTTATGGAGCTTACATTCTAGTACAGTGACAGACAATAAATGCGTAACATGAAGCCTGGCGGTTATTACGTGATATAAGGATACGCAAAGCAGGTAGGCAGAAGGGAGACTTCTATTTTGGTCAAGTGATTGAGGAAGTCCTTGGTGTATTTCAGGAACAGTGAGGAGGTCAGCAGGGCTGATTCATAGTCAGCAGAGAGGAGAGTAGAAGGATGTGAGGTAGGCAAGAACCAGATTACCCAAAGTCTTACAGACACAGGAAGAAATGTGATTTTTTCCGAAGCATAGTAGGCAGCCATTGGTCTGGCCTCTTGTCCAGCTGAAGGAGGCCTAGCTCTTAGCAGAAACCCACCCTCACTACCCAGATAATGCCCTTTCCCTGCTCCTGGGCAGGTAAGGGAGGGGCGATCACAGAACCCACTGTGACCCTTGAGCCCTCAGGCTTCCCTCTGGATTCTAAGAGCTGGAGAGTAGTATCTTTGTTATATGTTTGACATTATAGTGACTAGAAGCTATTCAAATTTGGTCTGGAAAAAAATGTAAAAAAATTCTGCAAAGCTCCAGATGGCTTTGTAAATTAAGTTAAACTGACAACTGGCCCAGGAACTTTCCCCATCATAATTACACTATTGATCATTAACATTTAAAAAGACTGCAAACAGAATCCTGGGCATTGCCATAAATTATCATTGTCCACTGAGCAGGTACCATAAATCAGGTGCCCCTGGAGCCTTTTGAGGCTGTCTGATGCTGCTATTTAAATAATATTGTTCTGCTCTTTGCTTGGTGGGAGAATACTGAGGGCAGAAGTGGGGGCAAGAGTGTGCGCACATACAGTCTACACTATTGCCCACACACCTAAAAATGAAAGTCTGTTACAACTCCCCCAGCTCCCACGGCACCTGCCTTTCGAAGTCATGTTTAGTCTCCATCTCAGCATGATGCTAGACCCCTGAAGAGCTCCCATCTCCCATCACTCCCCAGTGGGCCATCCACCCTGAGCTACCTGCACCTCTCCTAACAGACCAGGCACTCAAGCATCACTAACAACAATTTATAAAGTGCTTAATCAATGTGCCCTTCACTGTGCCAAGTTCTATGAATGTACCATCACCCAGTGCACCATCAATACTGTCAACCCACTTTACCGATGAAATAGGCCCAGCTCAGAGGCAGAGTCAGGATTTATATCCAGACCTAGCTGACTCTCCAGCCCAAGCTCTCTGCAGGTCCTTCTTATCAGCATGCCGTTCCTGGCTGTCTCAGTGGCCTGGTTACAGCCTTTATAACTCAACTCAAGAATCCATTCTCTAGGAAGCCTTTCATCCCTGTCCCTCCACATCCCCTCTTGGGCTGGATGCTATTCCACAGCATTCTGAGCCAAACCCTGTTATGGCACTGACTGAGCTTCACTGAATTTGCCTGTTTACCTATCTGTCTCCCTGACAAGATGTGAGAACCACAAGAGTCAGGACATCATTTTCAATCTTTGCGTTCCTGATGTTTGGCTCAGTGGGTATTTTCTGGATTGATGGATATAAATTTATGAATACCTAGATGTAAACTTAATATGTCACCATAACATATGGGACTCAGTTTCTACTGAAGAATATGATCATGCTAAGAGAAAGAGAGAGATTTTATTTGCCAGTGGTGGGTAAATACTTTTGGTAAATACTTTTGGTGTTTGGTAAATGCTGGGTAAAAACCAGCATTCAAACTATGGAGCAAAATTAACTCAACCCATTAAAAAATATTCTATTTAAAAAAGAGACATTTTCTATGAACATCCTAGCTTGGGTTTGGCCCCCTGAATAACAGAGGGATCTACTGCCTCTTCAAATACCAAACACACGTGTTGATGGATCTTCACACTGGTTGCTGAATATCCACTCTCCTCATATGACATCTAAGAACAGGGGAGCCCGCAGTCGGCTGCATGACCAGAATGAGCCTTCACCAGAAATAAATGTTGCATATTTCTCAGTGTTTGGGGGTGATGAACTTCCATACTTCCAAGAGAAGTGAAAAGAGCAACAGAGGGTGTCCAGGCCAGAAGCCATGGGTGACAGAGTGGGCACAGCTACCACCAAGAGAAAAGCAGCCGACACGTACGAAGTATCTGGCTATGGTATGAGGCCAGTTCTTTGTCTAAGCAGCAGTATCCCTAAAGTCTCAGAGGGTAGAAATGGACAGTCTCTGTGTGCTCTATATGTGAAGAATTGTGGTGGTTGTTGGGGAAAGGGGCTGTTCATCTTAGACACTCCATACTGTGTACATAGAGTACAGACCACACGAAAAGTACTTGAACACTGTCTACACTGGGTTTAACTGTGTTGGTCAGGTGCTGGCAAATGGAAGAACAAGCAATAAGGTAAATTTTTACATGGGCAAGTCTGAGTGAAAAATTCCCAGAAGTGAGAAGTCTGGCTGAGACCTGAGTGTTCAGGATGAGCAGGGATTCTGAGTTCAGTCTAAGCTGGCTCTCAGATCCCCCTACAAGTCAAGATGAACTGTATGTGAGAAGCTAAGAGTACTGGCTCAGGATTTAACACCCCTCTCCATCTAGCTTTCAAGAAGTTAACTCTTGTAATCAAATGGAGGTAAAATGGAATAAAGCAAGCAATCCTCCACTTGGCATCATCAAAAGCAAAACCATGCAGGCTTGAACCCTTAGCAGGAGAAACTGGGAAACAGTGACCGGCATGATTTCACCCTGGGCATCACTTCCAGAGACCCTTTGGGTACTGCCCTCTGGAAAAGATGGACACAAGAAGAGACAGGCATTTCTGGGGAAAACAGATGGAGATCTGGAGATAGGCATGATGGAGAGCAGATGGGTATCTCCAAGACAGTAGTTGCCCCACACGCCAAGGACACATTCAAGACCCTGAGGAAGTCCGCACCTATTACCACATGGAAACCCACCACCCAAGCAGCAGAACTGCAGAAGAACAGCCCCTGAAAGCAGAACAGAGGGCGGAGGGCTAGACACACCCCACCAAAGCATGGACCGGCCCAGGAGGCTCCAATGCAAACAGACAATAGGCCAGAGAGTTGGCGGTGGGCAGCCAGTGCAGGGCCACAGGGACACAATAGCAGTTGTGTCTGTGCAGCAGACCTGAGAAACCTGAGAACACTTAGTGACAGGTAAGGTGAATTACAAAGGATATCTGATCAAGTAGAAATGCATAGGCCATCACAAAAAAAAATCCTTGTCATCCAGCCTGAACTGGCTCCGAACCACCGAGATGTGGGAATTAATAAGGTTCCCCAAAGCGGAGGCCTTGACCATCTTACTCACTGCTGTGTCCTCCATGCATAAAGGTGCTCAGTGCATTCTATCCATCAGCATTTACTCTGCATCCAGCGGATGCATGGATGCATGTCTACCAATGGGGTTAGGTTTGCACTCACCAGCTACCAAGATGTGAGGCATGTGTGGCTCATATATGCTATTATTACTAATCCTTAAACCAATGGCTATGCCATTATTTCAACATTTATGTCTCATATTATCAAAATGTTGGTAATAGTAACATTTTATAAGTGTTGAAAACTCAGAACTTTAAATTTAAAGAAGTGACACTAAATCTTCAATATGCCTTAAATATAAAACTATATACACAGCGCTGGCTGGTACAGCTCAGTGGATTGAGGCTGGCCTGCAATCCAAGGAGTCACCGGTTCCATTCCCAGTCAGGGCACATGCCTGGGTTGCAACACAGGCCCTCAGTTGGGGGCTTGAAACAGTCAACCACACATTGATGTTTCTCTCCCGCTCTTTCTCTCTTTTCCCTCCTCTCTAAAAATAAGTAAATAAAATTTTGTTTTAAAAAATTGTATATGCAAATAAAACCATCACATGAAAATAAAATTTTACACATACATAATAAAATTACATTATAATATAAATTTGTAGAAGAGAAAATCAATTTTAAAATTATTTTTAAAATTACATAAAAGTAAAATGTAAAGCATGATTTTAAATAGTAAAGTATATCAAATACATTATTGTTGAGTTACTATATGCACATTTTTCTCTGCAGGAAAACTTAGAGAATTTGGAATCAGAAAGAGAAAGTTATATATAAACTCTAAATATTTCTGATTCCTTCATCTGCCACTGACCTAATATTTTATTCAATAATTAGAGAAATCTCTTTGAAAAATGTATGACCCTCTACCCTGTCGCTCACCACCAACCATAACCTAGCTCCACCAACCTGGGACTACAGCTGCTGTGCTGGCTGGAAGCTGTGTTTATGTTTCAGAGAAGCATTTCCGGCCTCCCTTTGCCTTCTTTTGTTCAATCAAACGTAGACGCAGGCTTCCGCTATCAACATCAATACCTCTGGATCCGCATTCTCCCAGGCGATAAAGTCTTTGAACTAGAGTAAAAGCTAGTCTTGCAAGAAAAACTTTGCTTTTATTGATAAATTTCTTTCTCTACTTAAGAACCATGAAAAATATAGATGACTCCTCTGTAAGTGAGCACACCTTTGATTGATTAAAAATTTTAATATACAACTCCTTGGACAGGGCTTAAGATATAAATGATTTATAGATCTAATTTTTATTATAGACATAAAATATTATATCAAAAAAACACCAGCATTTTGGCACTTAAAAATTGAACCATAAGCCCCAAACTGGAACTGCATTTTCTGAACCCCTGAAACCCTAAGTGACCACGAACCACTTAGTCACGATTAAGATCATTTCATAGATGGAGAAACTGAGGCCTGAGAAGCTAAGCTACTCTGCCCCTTGCTAGTCAGTGGTAGAGCCAAGGCTGGCATCTAGGCAGGCTGGCCCTGGAGCCTGTGCATATTCTACGACCCCATGAATCTTTGCATCCAAACGACAGCACCACCACCTGGGAAAGTCTCCAGAGGGTTATGGATCCAAGTTGGGAACATTATCAAATCAGACCTTGGGCTCGGATAATTACCTGAAACTACAGCTCTCCCTAGTAAGATGTCAGTGTCAGGAGGAAGCTGGCAAGAGGCCTGGGATCCTAATAGGTTCTTCAGTAAAGCATTCTTCTGGCTGGAGCCTGTACTTCTCAAAGCTGTAAATCTGGATGTAATTGACCTCCACATTAACCAGGTTCCTGGCAAAGTGGTGACCAGGCAATTGAGCCATTGCTGAGTCAGCGGCTGCTACTCCTGTCTTTATGCAGGAGGGAGAGCCCAGGTTTCACCTTTAGAGTGAGGACTCACTCCTTCAGAAAGACAAAGTGGTCGAGGAAATTGGCTTTGAGCCCTTCCCCTTGTGTATTCCTGATTTTCGTCTCCACTGGGACTTGGCTGGCCCACCAGCAGACACACAGAGAAATGAGAGTTCTAACGGCATTTTAAAATGCGAGGTGTTCTGGCCTCTGTGGGCTTGGAGAAGTCACTGTGGTCCCTCATCCTTTGGTACGTCTGCCTGATTTTAAACCTGCCTTGTGGAAATATAGAATAACAGTTCAAAACATTGTCCTTAAAGTCAGACTGGCCTGGATTCAAGCCCAGGCTTTGTCACAATCACCTCTGTGATTGTAGGCAAGTTACTTAATTTCTCTCTCATGCTTCCATATTTAAAATAGGGATATAACAATACCCGTCTCAATAAATTGATGTGAGGGTTAAACAATGCAGTGACTATTAAGCATGAAGCCCAGCACAGAAGAGACACTCAATAAACATTAGCTATTTGTTGTAATTATGATAATAATAACTATAATGATAAAAATACTTTCTGGAATTTTTTCAGTTTGCAGTGGTAATCATATACGTAGATATTAAACAATCTTCATTAATCTAAAAGATAACCCTCAAAGCCTTTTATAACCTCACATTTTTCTTCTCCTCCATAAGAAGACAAGAGACTGGTTTAGTTTCATTGCTTCTCCCTGTCTTCCCTCTAGTAAAGATATGAAGACCCCGAGTAATAGAGGATTTGTTTTATTTAGAAATTATTCTGGGGAAATGAGTCACAGAGAAAATCATGAAGCAAATCTTAGAGGCTTTGGAAACACATGCAATTTATCACTCACCAGGTGTTTCCTGAGCACCTATTATGTGCAAAACATAAGGCTGCAGACTCTTGGGGATGCAAAGACAGTTGAAACTTAAAAATAGCAAAAGATATCAGATGTAAACACAGTAGTACAGGTATTTACAACTTGACCATGAGCCATGGTTGCCAAGTAAGTGGGCCACAGAACAGGACCCAAAGGAGTCCAAGACCTTTCGGGGGGCTGAGGGACTCAGTAGGACTTGATGACAGAGAGAAAGATAAGTCTTGAAGTCTGTCCATGATTGAGCCAGAGAGAAGCAGAATGAGTCAGCCTTGAACACAAGCAGGGGTGGGGCCACATAGGCCTTGTTTGGGAACAGCACATGAAGCAGTTTGGCTGGAGGGGAAGGCTCAGAAATGTGAGTGGTTGAAGCTAATCCAAGAAGGTCTGCTAGAAGCCATTTCCACTTCCTCTTTGGTTTACAGCTAGGGCAGAGCCCCACACGGGGCACTGAGAGTCACTGCCCAGGGGCCAGAGCAGAGGCAGCATCTACAGCCAGCTAGCAGCTCACTCTGAGCCCACAGTGGGACTGTGGTCATGCTAACATAGCCAGACTGGAAAATGAGTCACCTGGTCAGCACCCGCCGGGCTCAGTGTGCTACAGCAGAGCTCCTGGTAAGCACCAGAAAACCACACACTTAGCACTGGCCTCCAGGAGGGCCAACCGAGGCCCCTGCCATTCCACCTGCCTTCTGGAAATGGCTCACCCACAGCTCTAGAAGTCTAGCACCATTTGTCTGGACACCTGCCCTCTAAAGACCGAAGCATATGTTGGTTCATGAACAACTGTCTTCATCATAAAATCACTCTTTCTCTGGCAAGAGAGAAGCTGCTGGGTCCTCAAAGCAACTTACCAATTGGAGGTTTGCTTAATTTGAGGTAGGAGAGACTTTTCATGTCCTGCTGTCCCTGAGAAACAGGAAGAGAACTGTCTTTGAGAATGGAGCAAGCAACTCAACTGAATACATGCCATCAAGTCTCTGTGGGAGTGGAGAACCTTCTGAAGTGCCCACCTCCTTTGCTGCCCAGTAGACGTCCAGAATGGCTCTGTGAGCAGCTGCCTGGCAGGTCCTCCAGCTGTGGCAATAACTAAAAAGCACACCAGGGTTGGTTGGGCTTGTGGGTACACAAAGAGAAAAGAAGTTAGGGAAGGCTGGAATTGACTGAGAAACATCTGTACAGGCATCCGAATGGAATCTCCTAGCAAGAAAGGGAGTGTACGAAAGACATTCAGGTGATCAGAAAATGGAGAACTTTGAAGGTGTGCTGCCAAATAGGTGAGGAGAGGGAAGCAGTGTGCCGAGGCAATGTATATAAAACAAAGAAGCCAAAATCCCCTTGAGCTGAGTGCCCATGCCTGTCCCCCTCCTTGGCCCAGTTTTTGAGCAACCCCTTCAGATAACAGTGTGATTTTTTTTTCCTGATAAGATCCTTCAACTCCTAGATCAATTGTCTGTGGGAATGAAGTTGTTATTGTTTTCCAATCCAGCACTTCTATAGTAAAAATAAATTCAGTGCAGACAGGAATTTAGTCATTTCCATATTCATCATGTCTCTAAGAAAGCAAGCAACATTCAGCCTCTTGTACCTATGTACCTCTTCCAGATGTGGTGACATAGCCATACCACAGGACAATGAGTAAGGAGCCACTCTGGTCCTACAGATGGCCCCAGGTTTGCAGTCAGAACACAGAGAACTTCTAGATGTGCCACCTCCTCATTCAGACAGTACTGCCTGAGAACCCACTCACTGCACACCGTAGGAGGGCTACAGAGCCCTCCAGGAGTTTTCCCTCTGGCAAAGGATCATACAGGCATATAACCTGGAAAAAAGGGAGACACTAAGAATTGCATGAGATGAGAGAAGGTAGGGTAAGCTTTCATGGAAGGGATAGTTGTTGAGCTGGACAAATCTTGGATACACAGAGATAAGAAAGGAAGCATCACAGGTAGAAAGAGATACCTTGAGCAGAGGCTCAGAGACGGTCCAGCTCCAGGCAGGTTCTGAGAACAGCTTTCCTGGAGTCTGGCCAGAGACTGGGGCTGGGAAGGAAAAGAGCAGAAGTCAAGCTGGAGTAGCAGCTGGAAGTCAGGTTTGAAACTCTATTGCCTTTGCTCTGTTCTCCTCTTCTTTCACTTTCCTTCACTCCCTTTCACTTGCTTCCTTTCTTCCCAACTGAAATCCGCTCCCCAATCCCTCCATCCGTCCCAAACAGTGCACAGGGAGTGAACACGGGGTTAGCGTAGAACTCGCATCGCTGTGGAGAAGGCAAGCAGAGATCAACTGTCCTCCACAACAGCACACTGCCCACTGCCACCGGGGGAAAGGAGACACCCAGAACTCCGCTGGAAAGCCGTAGGAGCACCCCTGTGGCACATCTGAAATCTGCAGGCTCACAGAGATGCCCTCCTGCTTGGCAAAGAGATGGCGATGACCCGGAAAAGATGCAGGAAACTTCAGCTGGGAGAGGCAGTGTAAGGAGGGGGTGAAAATGTCCGCTCTGGAGACAGATCTGAACTGTTGCAGCACCACCAGCTTCAAAACAGACATTATCATTCCCACCTTACTGTGTAATGCAGATAAAATGAGAAATAATGTGCTCAGCACAGGGCCTGATCCATATGAGTGCTCAATAAATGTTTGTTTTTTATTGTTTGTTTTACAACAAAGAATTAAGAGGAGCAAGGGCTGAAGTCCAAGCCAGCAAAATCAAGTGAATTCCAGCGGAAGCTCACTAGGACGGGAAGCACCACTGAACCCAATCTTACAAGGTGCTCCAAAGAGGAAATTCTCACAGACCATCCACACTAAGTAAACCACCTGACAACTGGCACAGTGCCTGTCTCCCTGAAACATAAATGTACACATTTCCACAAGCGAGTACTGGTGATGAGCCAAGTGGACCAGCTTAACCACAGTCACATCAGAAATCAGGCCTTTGATGGTTTGTCTGTATAAAAGAAAGTAATTTTCCCTATCAGCACTGGATTTCATAAATTTTTCTCTGGCTAAGTTCTTCAACTTACCAAATCATGCACTGCCATGTTATTCTGTAAAAGAGGCCTAGAGTGTCAGAGAGAAAAATCCATGCTTAAGGGCTATGGAAATCATACAGCCTCAAAGCCTCTGAGCTCAAATGTAGCCCTGCCTCCCCCCACAAAAAAAGGGCAAAATGGAGGGGGAGGGGCATCAAAGAGGGAGGAGAAGTGCCTTGGCAGGCCCAGTAACCTGGGCTGCTCTCACTGATGGAGGGTTCCATGACCAGGGGCAGCTAACAGACTTCACAGCAGCCAGGGCAGCCCCAGCAGAGACCAGCCCACTCTGAGCTAACTGCCTGGGAAAATCAAGCTGCACCTTCGGTGGAGGATAAAGAAGGAGCTATTGGCTAGAGTGGACTAACCAACCTGGTTAAGCTACACAAACTTTTACAAAGGCACTAACACTTCAAGAAACTGTGTGCTAAAGCCACATAGAGGTCAAAACAAAGAGTACAGCTGTAGGGAGTGAAAAGGAGAAAAAAGAGGAGAGGGGAAAAAATGGGAAAGGAAAGTTTTGGGCTCATTTTTATTCATCATACACTAATACAGTGCTTTCTATTTGCCAGGTTCTAGTCTAAGCACTTTACAAATATTCAGTTAATCCTCATTTTTTACCTCATTTTACAGAAGAGGGGAGCTCAGCACAGAAGAGTCAATGACCTAAGAGCACATGGCCAGCACGTGGCAGGGCCAGGACTGGAGCCTAGGCAGCCTTGCACCAGTCCGTGCACTTAATGAGCCCCCGTCAGGAAAGTCTTAGACCCTGTTGTAATGTGAGTATCTGGCCCCAGGATGTTAACACCCCATCAAACAACCCTAAAAATACTCATGGAATGTTTATAGCTCTTCAACAACGATCTATTCTTAAAATATCACATATTTCCTTGTGAATAAATATAAAGCAGAGAAAGAGTGAAGGAAATGGTTTTCCTTTGGCTGCTCAATAAATTAAAAGCAAAGTTAACAGCCAATATTTGGCCAGTTTGCCCAAGAGTTCCCATAGGCCAACACTAGAGTCTCGCTATGTTACCAGGGGCTGGCAGGAACAAGAAATTTAGGTGAGATGTTAAAAAAAATAGCTTTGGGTAGAAATGTTGTCATAGTAACCATGAAGGCTGGTCAAACATGCCACCGGGATAACAGGCTTGGGATGGATTCAAGAACTAGCAGCCACATAGATTCTGGCCCCTCTGACTCCCAGGACATGTTTGCTGGTCTGGCTCACCCACCAGAGTCCTTTTCCATTGCGGGCACTTCTGCCTCTGAGCTCCCTTCTGTCTCTCTTTGCAATTCAACTTCTCTTAGCACTGCCCTACTCCCTGCCCTCTGACCCCTGCCCAGTTCTCTGGACAGTCCATCCCAGTGGTGGATGTGGCTAGATTTATATTCCCTTAAGACACAAGTGGCAAACGCAAAGACCGTGGGACCAATCTGATCCTCTGCCTTATTTTATCCGGCCCAGCACCATTCCTACCCAGCGGCAGTGCTGAGCTCCTTGCCCCTAGTTAAGGAGTAGTTAGTTACATTTATACAGTCCTAAAATTACATTCGGCCCTTTGAAGGCAATCGCAAGGCTGATGTGGCCCCCAGTGAAAATGAGTTTGACAGCCCTGCCTTAAGAGGCTGCTCAGCGCTGTGTAAGCCACCCACCTTAACAGGCTCTCAGCTCCAGGCCACCACACACACCCTGCTATAAAGAACATGAATCATGTCATTGGGAAAACTGAGGTGGTTACATCAGTTCTTCCTTAGAATAACTTTCATAAAAGTATACCATTACCTCAGTCCAGGTGTTTCAGGAGCATGAATGGCCTGGGCAAGGCTCTTCATGTCACCCAGCCTTTCATCATCCCATCCTTTTGTGAGCTAGCAGGCCCAAGACAATCACGATTTTCTGAGTTCCCATTTTATGCTAGCTGTGTGCTTTTCTTCCTTCAGAGCCTCTCTGACCCTGCTTTTGAAGATCCTCCTGCTATCCCTGCCCCCAAGAGTCCTTCCTGCCTTTGTTCCCTGGCTGAGTGCCCTTTGGTTAGGGTGCTCTTTGTGTCCTGATGATGTGTCTCCTGTTGCTGTCACCTTCCCTGGTTCAGGGATGATATTTCTCTGTGCTTTGGAAGCACAGTAGAAAAAAACCCTTTGATATACACTGTCATGAAACAGTCTTCGAAGGCCTGACGCAAATACAGAAAAGTGCCCATACAGAAATAAACAATAATTGAGCCTCAGCTATTGGAAAAGCTGCTGCCAGCTTTCTGGGAGCATTATGGTATAAAGTCGGGCTACAAATAAATAGCCTGCTTGGGGCTAGACTGTTCTGTTATGGAGGGAAAAATGCAGCTGTGGAAATTAACAAAGATATGACCGGGGGAGGACAGAGCCTTAGAGGCCCCTTGTGTTAGTGGGGACCACTGTCTTCCTCCAAGGCAGGCAGAGGAGAGTGGGAATGGTTCCCACATATTCTCTCAGAACCCCCTCCCCTCCAGCTCTGCTGCCCAGTCAGTTGTGCTGCCGCATCTGCAGGAGGTGGCAGAAGCAGCACAGACGGACTCTCCCAGATGCATGGAGGCCAATGGAGGGAATGAGGACTGGAGTCCTGCCAGAGCACCCACAGTGCAGGGAGCCCCAGGGTGAAGCAAGTGGCCAGCCACATGGTCTTCTGCCATTTCATGGGCATATGTCCCACCTTCTACTTGGACTGTGATTTCTCCACAGCAAGGCCACTGCAGCACCCAGCAAAGACTGACTATTGAAAACCAAAACTGACTGCTTCCCACACCCACCCACCACCCGTCTGTGGGACCTGTCTCGTGACCAGGCTCTCAGAATTACTGAAACATCCACATGCCCATCTTGCATGCTCCTCCTTGCTATGAGCCAGGAAGGATCCAGGACACAGGAAAGCATATTGCCTGCTGGTCTGGGGTCCCTATCTGGTCCAAGAGAATCCATTGCTCTCGTTCTTAGAGGTTGCTATGAATAATGCTAGTCAAAAAGCCTCATTTGCAGCTGATGTTTGAATTATAGAGTTATTGGGTGCTACTGCAGGGTCAAATAAACCTTTGAAAGTGACCTTACATGTCACTTGGCTGCTGCCATGAGTTCCCCAAAACTGGAAACAAGAATGTGCTGCCATCTGCACTGAGAGTTTTTTTTAAAATAGTTTCATTTAAACAGTTCTTATAATGAAGAGGGAACGTTTCACATTTCCCAGGAACCACTGTTCATGCAAATGAGATGAAAACTGGCATGCTATGCTCCACAGGGTCAGATAGAAAGTCAGTCCCTTTGAAGAATGCCAGTCTATCTGCTCTAGCCCATGGGTCCTAGCTCCTACGGTATGTGGCTATCCAGAGCAGGGCCAAAGAGCAGGGTAACCAAAGCAAATAATGGCTTTCTCCTGTCCCAGGGGGAAAATAAGCAAATCAGTGTGATTTTCTCAAAAGTAAACTATATTCCCATAACTCTTACTTAAATATTTGCCTATTACCAGTTTGTACTGGCCAGGACTCAGAATCAACTAACAATTGGTCAAGTAGCACCAAATATTTGCAGAAAAAAGAATGTGTGCTCACAACTCAATTTGCTGGATACAGGAGAAAAAGGTGGATCCAGGGGTGTCTCATGGACCATGTGGGCAGAATGGAGCTGGGCTCCAGAGAGGCTCAAACACTAGCTGAGCCTTTTCTATACAACTACACTCTTCTTTTTCTCCTCTTAACTGGTGTGTTTTGCTACTTAGTCCACATGATGGATGATGTCTGCCCAGATCTCCCAAGGTTACATGTTAACACCCTGGGGAGAAAACCTGATGGGCCAGTGTAAGTCAGGGCTCTATCCCTAGTCCAATAAGCTCTATCCAGAGAGCTGAGGTCAATGATACAAAGTGGCCACAAGATGTCCACCACATAACCTGGGCATCAGAGCAGGGCAGTCCCAAGTGAGGGAGGAGGTGGTGAGAAGCTACTGCATGGGGGACGCAACATATCAGTGCTCCAGCATGCCACAGAGAGCCCCCAGACCCAAGGCTGACACCACCGAAATCCAGTGGGGAAACACTGAGCAGTTTTAACATGTCCTCCAGAAACACCGCAAGCACTTTGTCTAGCACTACGTAGGAATACAGAAAGAGGACACTTTCTACAACATCTCATGTAATCCTGTGAGACAATGTGACAGACTCTGTTCTGCAGATGACAACACTGAGGCTCACAGAAGTGAAGCAGCTGGCCCAAGGTCACATGATAAACAAAATTCAAATCGATGTGGGACTCCAAAGCCCCACTTGTGCTCCATCCATTCTTCCATGGTGATCCCCAAATGAACTCTGCCCAGGGATAAGTCTCCTTCATTGGAGACGAGCATTCACCTAGAAGCTGACTGTCATTTTCTGTGGCTGAGAGTTCTCTGAGACCCTCAATTTGCCAAGCACTGATGCAGCCAGTCCTGTGAGGACTCTGGCCACAGCACAGAGACCCCCAGCATCCCCAAGTCAGAAGGGCCCAGCAGGTACCTGACCCAGGTGCTCCTTCTCTGACACACAGACCACGCCCTCAGGTGGAACATTATAGCCCCAAGCTACTCATAAGTCATATACTGTTCAAGTGCTACTGATGCCACTTCCTGTTCGCATTTTGTGTTTTGTTTTTGTTTTGTTTTTACAGTTCGTTGCTCATCCTAACTGTCAGCAGCAATTGCTTACCATGTGGTATGAAAATCTCTCAGGCTTACGTCAACAGTCTATCGCTGTGAAATTCCTGGCTGTCTTTGGAGTCTCCCTAGGCCTCCCTTTTCTCGCCATAGCCTATTGGATTGCTCCGTGCAGCAAGGTACAGACTGCTTAAGGTGCATGTCTTTGTGGTTCTTTTCTCTTACTTAGCACGATCAAAGTCCATTTTGTTCAAATACGCAGTAATCATTTCCCATATTTAAAGAAAAGAGCTCTGAGATATATGGCACAAGTAGAAAACCACATTAGAGCGAAAAATGGTAAGATCTACTTTCTTTTAACCATCATTTCTAAAAAAGAGAGAAAGAGGAATGATAAAATGGGAAATTTTAAACATGGGAGACAGTCTGATCAATAACAGATCAGAGAGGGGATAAAGGCACTTTTCCTCTTCTAATTATGCAATATTTCACACATGTCCTCCAAACCCACAGCAACAGTAATCATAATAATAGTAAGAGGAATGCCCAGCACTTATTGAGTACTTCCCTTTTGCCAAGGAATGCATTCCTCATTCCACTCCCTCAATTACACGATGCCACACACCCGTACCGAGGCAGCTTCAGAAAAGAGGGGAATTCAGCAGACCGAGAGTGAAACACAGCTCATATGGGGGCACTGCAGATGCAAGTCAGCATCTTCCCACTGTCCTTGGCTTTCCTGATTGGGTTCTGGCCCACAGACAGCTAATCAGGTCACAAAAAGGAAAAAAACAAAGGAAAGAGAAGAGCTTAAAAGGTATGAAGCTGGGTTCTTTTCTCATGAGGAAGGGAAAGTATCTGGTGTCCACTGGTAACAAAAGCAACAACCAGCAGGTCCCAAGCTGCCCCCCACACATGCTGCCAACCCTACTGCCCAGCCACCTGATCCAAAGCCACAAAAAGCACCAGCAGGCATTCCAGCTGCAGGCAAGCATTAGCGCCTATAAGATCAAACCATGCAAAAATGTTGAAATATGTTTCATGAGTTAAGAAGGTCATTAAAGTTTCCAAAGCTGCATTTACCTAGAGATATATTTAAAAAGGAATTTAGCTTAAGTAATCAACATTCAGTAGAGGAAATACGACTATAGGGAGATTAGTTCCACAAAAATGAGATCAGCTAATGCGGTTAATAAAAGTTTCATCAGTGAATGTATCCTCTTGTCAACTGTGCCAAGAGGGAACTCGTGCTAGGCTGGTAAGCGCTGGACTTCAGGGCTGCTGATGAAGTCACCTAACCAGGCAGGCAATTAACTGACTGCCTTAGAGTGGGACGAGTGTCACAGAGGAGGGTTAGGACTTGAACTCCTTATTCCGCAGAATGCTATTAAAAGTCCTCACACTGAGTATTTGTGGTGCTCAGCCTTATCAACACTGAGGATTTTGTTTCTGTGTCAGTCTACCATGACATGGATTTCCCAAATGATACGTGTGTAGACAAGGCAATTCTTCCTGTCCTTCACTATGAGGTCAAAAAAGTACAGGGAGTGAAAACAAAACTAACAAGATTTAAAGCTGGATTAGAGCTCATCATTGGTTTTAGGCACAGGCTGTCACACTGTAATTACCTAGTCAGTGCTGCAAATTAGGGCATTGCCTTCACCCAGAGCCTACACAGATGGGGGTGCTTGCCTCCATACTCTCTGAGCACCAAACTAACACTACATGCAATCATTAAAATAACCACCAGTTGGTGGAAAAAACACCACCAATCCTCACTTCTGCTATAAAATTAAATGTGCCAGCTTCCAGGAAACAGGGATAAGCCAGCACCAGCAAACTGGTTTGCCTCTGCCTGCCTGAGGAAATATTCACAAAGAAATGACATTCCAGGGCCAACTTTTCAGAAGGTCTGAAAAAAAGAATCTTAGCCAAAATCATGCAGATGTGATGGGGGGAAAGTATGTGTATAAGTAGGAGGGGACTTTGGACTTTCTTGGGGCTAAGTAAATCCAGGAGACTGACGCCACTGTGGAAATAGGGGTCAGAGGTATAGCAGTCTTCTGGAACATTCTCGAAGAAATGTCTGCAAGAAAGTTTGGCCCCATGGTTGGGACTTCCTTTCCTCTGTTCAAGTGTATGTCTGGTTGATATTTGTTGCTCCTGGAACCTCCAGTAAGACTAAGAAACAGAGCACTCAAGATAAACCACCTGGTCCTTAAGCCAGTTGTGGTTTCTGTGTGCCTTCTGGGCTCCAGGTCTGAGCTCGGTGCAGTGGAGGATGTGTCCAGAGCTGAGTGACAAGCCTTAGTCTATGGCATGAGATAATTTTTGGAAGCAATGCTCATTCTGAGGAAAGATTCTCTCATTAAAAAGCTTGTCAAGCCCTGGCTGGTGTGGCTCCGTGGACTGAGTGCCAACCTGTGAACCAAAAGGTCACCAGTTCAATTCTGGGTCAGAGCATATGCCTGGGTTGCAGGCCAGGTCCCCCAACTGGGGGCATGTGAGAGGCAACTGATTAATGTTTCTCTCACACACTCATGCTTCTCTCCCTTTTTCTCCTTCTCTTCCCCTCTCTCTGAAAAAATAAATAAAATTTGTAAAAGTTTGTCAAACTTGCTCTGAGGTAACCAAAAGACAGATAAAATTATAAAGATATGTTTAGTCTTGCCCTTCACCATTTAAAAAGGAATCTTTTCAAGTTTGGCAGAGATTATATTCCTAGGGATTACAAAGAGGTCACACCTTCCATGTGAAGGAACCAGCCTTCTCCAGAGGGCCCTGGTGCCCAAACACAATGTTCCCCCACAAGGAGCAGTGCTGTGGGGGGGCTCTGCTA
Source organism: Tonatia bakeri (assembly GCA_004024845.1). Lineage (NCBI taxonomy): Eukaryota > Metazoa > Chordata > Mammalia > Chiroptera > Phyllostomidae > Tonatia > Tonatia bakeri. Next base: position 262,346 of record PVIA01001290.1, read on the forward strand.
GTGCACCAGCAGCCCCCCTCCCAGGGGGTCACTGCCCTTGTATCTGTCTCATAATTCTATGGAAAGGACAATGTCATTCCAGCAAGTCCATGTTCTAATGAGCGTATCCCACCTTCCTCAAAGAAACTGGCCCTGACGTTCTGTGATAAATGCATTCACAAAACCTCACCACTGAACCTCATCAGCCAGCCCCTGTCTGTCGATGTCTAATGAATGCCAAGATCTCTGCTTCCGACCTAATGGTGCATTCACTGCTAACAGTTGCTGTCACCACTGAGGGACACCAAAATAACCTGATCGGCCTGCCAAAATCACCTCATCATTTATTTCCTGTTGAGTTTCTCAGGCTGTCCATCCTACTTTTATACAAGTTTCAGAGGGTCTCCAGGAAAGACAAGTAAGAGTATAAGGTTAAGGGTGTCTACACAAGTTCGGCCTAACACGGTGGTTGAAGAGGATAGCCAATCACAGACATGTACATGTGGTGCTACTGCCAGTCGGGAGCATAGACAGGTTTGCCAGTGTCTGTAAACAGAACAGCCAATTTTTAAAATCATTTCCATTGTAAACACCAACATGGGTGGGGTCAGCCAGCCCCTGAGGGGCCAGTGGACTCTTAACCACGTGGACACCTTCAGATAGGTATTTTCCTAGACAGCTCTCAGCAAGGGCCCCATTGCCAAAGATCTTTGTGCTGGGTTAGACTGCTTTCCATCCTCTGCTGTTCCACCCTGATTCATGGTTTAGGCTGTTTGCCTGTTCGGATCTGACAGCTGAAAGGATAGCAGTCATCTTCAGGGGCTCAGTGTCTCTACAGCAGGTAGACTGGGACAGAAGTCAGCATCATGAGCGTGTTGAGGAACCACCCAAGTCCTAATTACAAAAGGAGAAGAAGGGAAGCTGACTTCCTTTGTTACCTGTTAGGTAACAAAGGACCTGAGGACCGGAGCTGTTCCATTGTCCTTATAAATTAATCCCAGGACTCAGGAAGGGAGAACTGTCAACAACTTTAAACGCCTACCTGATGTCTTTGTAATGTGCAGTCTATCAGTACTTACCACCACCTAACTCTCGCTTGCAGAAATATCAGTGTTAGTCACTGCCCCCAACCCTCAGCCCCATCCTGAATAGAAACATCTAGTCAGGAGGGCAAGGGTGATTCTACAGTTTTTGAAGAGCTCTACTTTGCCTTTCCAAAGCTAAAACAGTTGGACACACGCAGTCCAGGGCCAGCTGGGAGAGAAAAGAGCCTCCAAAGGCCTCTGCATCTCCCTCATTTGTCTCTACCAGAGAGCTACACTGGGCTTAAAGAAAATCACGATGCAATTTTTGAAGCATTGCCATAGAGGGGAAATTTGTGCCAGGAAATAGAGCATTTTTACTCTTTTGTTACAAAAGCTCCTGCCCTCAAATCCAAAAGGAGAGTCCATCCCGTTACCCTGCTAGCACAGGATTTAAGAGTGCCAGGAGGCTGATCACTTTCACACCTAGCCCAGCCTGAGACCAGCAACACTCTCCCCATTTCTGCATCTATTTCCTACCACAGGGTTCAGCCTGTCTCTCCCCACTGGAAAACCAACTGTGAGGGGAAGGACCAACTCGTACAGCCTGTTTCATCTCCATCGCCTCCAGCACCCAGAATCATGTTGCACACAGACGGTACCCTAAGAGGGCGTGTGACATAAATACTAAGGACTCTATGCAGGTTGCCCTCCGTGAACCCCTGCATATGAGCTTTTCAAGAGTGAGCCAAGCTCCTTTTAAGTTTCCCCTTAGAGGCACTGCCTGAGGCTCTCCAGTGCGGCACACCAGGTGCTTCCTCTGTGCCAGGCACTGCTCTACTTTGCACATATTAAATAAGTCATTCCTTACGTCAACCCTGTGCACTAAGTGCTATTTTACCCCCATTTTTACAGGCGAAGAAACTGAGACACAAAGGGATTAAGTAACCTGCCAAAAACTATGGTACTGTGATTTAAACCAAGACTCTCTGGCTTCAGAGACCTGATTTTAACCACTTCACACATATACACATGCATACATGCAACATGCACACACACACATGCATGCACCCGCACCCACCTTCCCACCCGGGTACATCAGTGGCATTACAACCTGAATGTAAACATCTTAGCTGCTGACTAATTGACTTTCAAATGGACCTGATTAAGACCTTTAGAGTCTGCAAGACTTTCTAGAGGGAGGAATAAAACCACCGTATGACAAACACCACTCCTTCCTTTTCTTTCCCTGGAAGCCCACCCTGTGAAATCCCACTATGACTCTGTGCCTCCGCTGCCCCCAGATGACAGGTGGATTCACATGGTGATGTAAGGAGACCCTGATGAGAAACTCCTAGAAAACACTCCCCACCCGCAAAGAAAGGAAGATTCCCAAGCCCTAGGTTAGATATTTTGAATAACATTTTTGGGGAGCATTCTGAAGCAACTACCACTAATTTAATTAGATCTCTCTAAAATTTGAGAACTACTCCAGCCTTGAAGATGTTTCTTGTTGGAATACTTGATCCAAAGTTTGTCCCATTCAGTTTTTCAACTTGCACACCTAGCCCTTGCTTGAGGCCACTGGCACCTGGCAACAAGTAAGGGTAGCATTTTGAGAGAGGGACTCTGGTGGCACAGACTAGGGAGAGATGCTGGAGAGGCTGCCTGTGGACTCCACTGCAGCCCCAGCCTACTGTGCAGGCACTCGGACACCGGGTCATTAGGTACTCACACTTGAAGTCAGGGCAAAGAGCCCGGTGCCATGGAACATGGAGGTGTGCCAACCATAAAAACAGGCGCCCCACCCTGTGGGTTCAGAAATGCAGCTCATTTGGAGCTAATTCGGGGTGCTACTCAGTTGTTCTCATATATTGCCCAAAGGAAAAGAACAGTGCCTAGCAAAGTTTGGGATGAGGCAGACCTACCTACTACAAGCTTGGATTTCCTGGTATGTTCTTAGCTCGGATGGCCCAAGTAATGACAGAGCTGCTGACTGATGGTTCTGCACTCCATGCAGAGCAGGCCACTATACCTCCCCAAGCTCTGCCTTCTCTCTTTACACCTACGCCATTACCTGACGCAGCTCTAATGAGTCCCCAGCTCAGAGATGCTGGCAAACATTGGTTGACTTTTGTCCTTTCTTTTGGCTCACCTGGTGGCCTTGTGAAATGAGGTTTTCCCAAGTGTAATTTGCTTCAAAAATTACCTTTGTGAGACAAATAAGGAACATCACAGAAAAGAAAAAAGAAAGAAACCATTGAAATAATTTGATCTCATCTGACCTGGATCACAGTTTTACCAGTTAAAAAGATGCATCCAAGCCCAAAAGAAAAATACGAAAGAACATCAATTCCTAACCTCACTTTTCCTCCCTATGGCCTAGACCAAGCGGGAACTCAGCCCAAGATAAACTTCCAAATCATAACAAGGCCTTACCAGGCGTTTTTCTTACAGTTTTCTGTAGATACAGTAATTGTAACAGATGCATCTTCTGCCAGAAAATCACAACTTGAAAGAATGAACACAGAGAACATTAAATTCCTCAAACCAGCTTTTCCAGGGAATTCCCAAGGCCAGTTTGGGTACAGGTGCACACAGATTCCTACAATCAGCTGCCACACACAGGTGAGAAGATGGAGAGATAGCCCCACATCCTCATCCAGGTAGTTACTGGAAGATGCAATGCTACGGTGCTACATAGAAACCACCGATAAAGGATGGGGGAGACTTGGCCATCATCCGTGAAGAGCTGTGTCTATCACTGTGTTCCCCATCTTTGTTGTGATATTTCTGTGGCCCTGTGGGGACATACCAGAGCTGGTATCCCTTCCCCTCTCCTCAACTTAGCCTCTCCCCGTGACCCACTCCCGCTCTGCAGTCACTCTCCCTCTTCCCTCAGCTCTCACCACTACCCCAGCAGGCACACTGTGATGAGAAACAATGTGACTACTACTCAAGGGTGTCTTCTGGATACACCAAAGTATCCCAGCGTCCTGGGTGGGACACAGGGCACCAAGATGCCAGCACAGTAACTAAAATATGGAAGAATTCAAACTTGCTACTTGAAAGCATATAAATCCAAATGAGACATAATTCCATTTTTGCTGAATTTATGTGAAATATTTTATTTGCCCTTATATTAATCTCTGCATTCTGAATTTAGCCAATCTACTTATGGCCCCAAAAAACTCAAACATCCCTATTTTATAAATAATAAAGTTAAACATTACAAAGGAAAGTCATTTCTAAAATGTCTGTGGGCCCCACAGTTTCCAGTAAACATCTTTTTCCATTCCTGAAGTTACTCTAGTTCCATATGACAGTCTGATAATGCAAATGAACCCTAATAAATGTTTTCCAGCACAAGCAGGATTCCCAATGTTTGAACTTGAAATTCGATTTTTCAAAAAAGATAAAAACTATCTTTTAAAAATGTTCAGTAGGTGGGTTCTATGGCAGGAGCATCATAATAAATGTTACACTAATAACTCGGGCAACCCATGCAGATGGTCACCGTGCGGAAGCGGTTATCAAGCCTCTGACTTACAGCTGCCGGGAGAGCGGCTTTACCGGGAGAAGCCCCGCAGCAGCAACGCTCCACTTCCCGGCGGCGGTTCCCGGCAGGGCTCCAGGGCGAGGCCGGATGCAGACAGCCACTAACCAGTCCCCGCCACGGTGAACATCCGCCCTGGAGAAGGGACTGAACTGCAGAAAACACTGCCTTCTTTGCCCTTGTCTACTCAGGACATCTGGGGGAGGGGTGCGACTTGGTGCTTAGACGAGGGTGACAGCAGAGACCTGGAGGAGTCAAGTGAGTTCACTAGTAGGGCTCAGCAAAGACTCGCTGTGTGGCCCCCTTTAGTCCTCAAAGATCTCAGTGGCCTCGGGATGGCACGCCAGTGATAGAGAAGAGGTGGCCAATATGTGTCCCCACCCAGGGCATCTCCTGGGTCATCTCGGGCTCACACGAACCACCGCACAGGGAAAGCCTGGGCGTGCTTCCGTGTGCTACCACAGCAGCTATGGTCTGCGTACATGCTGCAAGGAGATTAGAGTTTTTAGAAAAATAAAAAAGTCCTGTATGTCTTATAACTAAATAACCTCAGAATTAAAAATGAAATAAGAAGGAAAATTATGAAATATTTAATAACTGAACATCAATGAAAAAATGCACATCAAAATGTATGGGAACACAGGTAAAGCAGTACCTAGCAGGAAATGTACATTTACCCAATGTAAGACACACTGAAAACAAATCATGTGGGCATAAAACTCAAGAAAATGAACAAAAGAGCAAAAGTGTACATACTGTAGGGACCAAGTTTTTTTTCCTAAATCCCGAGTGCTGTTGAGATAGACTACTTTCCCCCCATATTTGAAGGGCATGAAGTTCACATCCACGTGGTCGGGGGAACCTGTGCCATCAAAGTACACAATGATGGCACGTCAGTGTGTTCTGCTGCTTCCTACTGCCACACTATCTCCTGTACACAGGAAAAAGTGAAGTCTCCAGGAAAGAGGCTTGGTCAAGTGGCACCTCACATAAAAATGCAAGAGAAAATGGTACCTGGGTTCAGTCAGCAGCTACTGTCCAAGACCTGACCCAACTTTTGGCAAAAGCAATGTTTAGAGAGAGAGAGAGACGTGCACCCACCTAAGTATGCAGTTTAACATGTCTGGTACATATTTTGTCTCCAGCTAGGACGCACCCTGAGGAGCCCTTTCATGAAATTTGTAGCCCATGCAGTTTCTTTTACAATCTTCTTGGGATTATTAGTTGTGAATGCATCAGACCGCTTCGAAGGCGTCAAAACCCTGCCCAATGAAACTTTCACAGACTACCCAAAGCAAATCTTCAGAGTGAAAACCACGCAGTTCTCCTGGACAGAAATGCTCATCATGAAGTGGGTGTTAGGTAAGTAAGTTCTCTATCTTTTACTCTCTCCTTCCCTCTTTATAAAAGGACACTGCTAAGTTCTGACCTCTGAACTCCTCCCTGTCCTCTCAAATGCACTCTTAACAGACAAAACAGCAAGTTGGTGGCCAACAGGGGAGTTGAATCCAGCTTCTGCATGAGCTGGTAGATGGGACGTGGACCTGTAGGGGAAATCCTGACTCTGAAAGGAGGTACTGGAGAAATTCGTTACGTACTTGTCATCACACGTGTACTGACAGTGACTGTAAAGTGGCTTTGCATGGGAAAACATACTCTTTTGCTCATTTAAATATAGCCTCCTGGAAGCTCCGGAAACCAAGTTGTGCTTCTGAAAGGGTATAAAATTGCACAGCTCAAAGATACCATACTTTGGTTATCACTGAATACTGCCATGTGTAGAATCTTGATCATTAATGTGAATCTGAAAAGTCAGGAGAAGAACATTTTCACACCGTCTGTGTAACGAACATACTGGGGCAGTCAAACCCGTGTCTGTGGTGACATTCTGTGCTGCCAGGCCGGCCCCTGGAATTGCCAAGGAAACTGCCCCCATTCCCCACTGACTAGGTAAGAGAGGCCGTCTCGCTTCTGCCCAACTCACAAAAACTATTACTAGGAGAATACAAGCAAGACAAAATATAACTGGCAATGGCTAAAACTGTACATGACAAAGTGTATTCTGGATTTTTCTAACATTGAAAACTTTGAAATTAGTTTAAAAAACCAGCCCTGGTAGGAAAAAACTGAAAATTTGCAAAAGCTATAGCGATGTTGTATACAATCAACACCTGACCAATAAATAGTGAGATTTAGCTGTCACCAGAAAGACAACAAAAAACAAGTGCTGGCGAGGATGTGTAAAAGGCAACCCTTACATGCTGTTGGTGGGACTGTACATTGGTGCAGTCACTGTGGAACACAGTATGGAGGTTCTTCAAAAAAAACTAAAAACAGAACTACCATAACCCAGCAATCCCACTTCTGGGTATTCATCCAAAGAAATCCAAAACACCTCTATTTTCAAAAGATTTATGCACCCCTATATTCATTGTAGCACTTTTTAAAGTAACCAAGATAGGGAAACAATGTAAGTTTCCATGGAAAGACAGATGGATAAAGAGGATGTGGCGTGTTTGTCTGTATGCAGTGAGATGTCACTCAGCCACTAAAAAAGGAATGAAATCCAGCATCTTAACAACATCAATAGATCCAAAGGGTATCATGCTAAGTGAAATAAGTAAGACAGAGAGAGAGAAATACCATATGATTTTACTCATATGTGCAATCTAAAAAAAAAAAAAAACTAAACAGAAACGGACTCAGATACAAGGAACAAACTGGTGGTTGTCGATGGGAGGAGGGTGGGGGATGACAGGCAACAAGGGTGAGGGTCTAAAAAGTACAAACTGCCAGTTATAAAGCAGCCGTGGGGTGTGACGCACAGCCCAGAGAATACAGTCAGTAACATCTTAATAACTGTGTATGGTGCCAGGCGGCCGTCAGAATCAATCACGGAGTTCACTTCACAAGGTACTTAAATACCTAATCACGATGTTGTACACCTGAAACGAACACAGTATTACATGTTAACTATAATTAAAAATAAACTTTAAAATAAATTGAAGGCTTATATCAGAAAGATCTGAATTTTATGAAAATGTTTTGAGTAAAACAAAATTGAAGGTAGAAAAGACTGGAAAAATTTCACCTTGCAGTAAATTTGATCAACTGATGAAACTGCACTTCTGGCGTTTACCCCAGCCCATATTTGCTTTCTGACAAAACTTCGATATTGTTATAACTTTATTTTTTTAAGATTTTATTTATTTATTTTTAGAGAGGGAAGGGAGGGGGAGAGAGGGAAGGAGGGGGGGAGAGAGAGAGAGAGAGGGAGGGAGAGAGAGAGAGAGAGAAACATCAGTGTGCGGTTGCTGGGGACATGGCCTGCAACCTAGGGATGTGCCCTGACTGGGAATCGAACCTGCGATGCCTGGTTCGCAGCCCGCGCTCAATCCACTGAGCTACACCAGCCAGGGCGATAACTTTCATTACATTTATATTCACAAACATTGAGTAGAAATGTATTCAGGGTCAGTGTGCCATCAACTACAAAATTACAAAAGAACAAACACATGAAAGAGTCTAACACCTGGCCTATGCTAATTAAGTGACGTGGCCTGAGAGAGCCACAAGAGCTGAACCACTGGAGTACCCTACAGAACAGGGGCCCCCACCCCTCAGGCCACGGACAGGTCCCGGGCCACGGACAGGTCCCGGGCCACAGATAGGTCCTGGGCCACAGCCCGCTCGGAACCAGGCCCCCCTCCTGTCTCCTCCACCCCCAGCCACAGCGGGCTAGTGAGTAAAGCTCGCCTGGGCTCAGCCTCCTGTCCCCCCACACCACCCTGTCTCCCATGAAACTTTCCCAGGTTTGTAATCACCAGCAAGTCCGTAACCAGAGGGTCATTTAGTGGAGTCACTGGCATTAAAGTTGGAAAGGGACATTAAAGCCTGTTGCAGACTGAGTTCTGTGTCCTCATTTTCACAGTTCAGTCTATCCCAATTCTCACTCAGCACTTTGCATGAACTAAATGGTTATGTCCCTAAAAATTCATGTTAAAATTCTAATCCCAGGGTGATGGTATCGGAAGGTAGTAGGGCCTCTGAGTCTCGAAAGTGGAGCCCTCGTGAATAGGGTGAGTACACTTCCGAAAGAGACCCCAGAGAGCTCTCACCCTTGCTCTGCTGTGTGAGGGAACAACAAGCTGTATGCCGCTGGACACAGGGTGCTCGCCAGAACCCGAAGATGATGGCACCCTGATCTTGGACTTCTAACCTCCAGAACTGAGAGAAATAAACTCTGCTTTTTACAAGCCACTCAGTCTGGGGTACTCTCTTGCAGCAACCAAAACTAAGACACAGCCTTAGCAAAAAACAAAACCTCACATGTTGCATTTATGGAGAAAACCTAAAGTAATGATGGCACCGATCAGCCACCCACCCATTTCCCATTGCTCCCAGAGGTCAACGGCTCCTGCTGAACTTTGGCGTCCTCCTAGCCCGCACAGGTCTCTTCCTGTATGGCAGAGCATCACCCCAATAGAAGGGATGCATCTGCAGTGGCAGGGGTCCACACTTTTATAGCCTGGTCCCAGCCTCTTCCCATCAAAGCACAGCTGAGTTTTTAAGACTATTACGTAAGAAGTATTGTGGAACAAAGGACTTAACTTCTCATTACCTATTTCCTATTAATGTTTCAGAAAGGAGAAAGAGTCTAACTACTTTTTCTTACAGAGATAACTTTTTCAAACTCTTAATTACAAATAATTTAAGGATATCGAGAAGAGAGTATAATGAACCCCATGGAAGGTCTCTCATCTTCAACAACGAGCCAGGCCTGGCCGACTTCTGTTCCACTGGAACCACCCCCACTCCCTTCTCCCAACCCTGCAGTTTTTGAAGCAAATCCCAGGTATCATAAAATTTTACCTATAAACATTTTTTTGTGTATCACTAAAAGAAAAGGTCTCTTTCTTTTTTTCAATCTGTTTCCAGTTCACTGACATTTTTTCTGCATTATCCACAATTTTGATCTCCAATCAGTAAATTTTTCTCTTCAAATATATTTTTCAATCCTGTAATTCTACCTGGTTCTCTTTTACAGCTCTCACTTCCTTCCTCATGATATTTGCATTTTCCTTCAGTCCGTGAAAACACTGTGCACACTTACAGTAACCATTATAAAGTCCTCACCTCCTAATTCCATCATCTGCGTTATTTCTTAGTTTATTTCTGCTAACTAACCTTTCTCCTGATGAGGGTCACATTGTCCTGTGTCAGTAGTTTTCGACTGAATGATGGGCACTTCCCATGTTATGGTACTGAGCATCTAGATTTTACTGTTTTCCTGTGAAGAGTGTTTGGCTTTGTTCTGACAGGCTGTGGAATTACTTGTAGATGAGCTGGGTCTTTTTCCAGCTTTCTTAGAGCAGATTGGAGAAGCTTTCCAGTAAGAGCTGCTTGTCCTTACACTGCAGAGACGGTCGGAGCGCAAACACCCCCCAACCCGCATCAGCTCTGCAAACCCTCCAGCTCTCGGCACCCTGGCTGTGTTAGAACTCTACTCTGTGTGTTCATGACCTAATGGTCAGGAAACATTCAAAAGGCCACTTTATAAACTTCTGGACTTTTTTGTGTTGGGTTTTTTTTTTTTTGGTTTTGTATTTTGTTATTTTGCATAGTAGCCTTCTCTCTGGAACTCTACCATAAAACATCTAGTCGCCTCAGCCCTCCTGAACTCTGATCTCTCTCTTCAACTCACTGGGACCCCGTCTATGCTTCTGGGGTCCCTCTGCATGTGCTGCAGACTGGAATGTGCCTCCAAAGAGCAAAACGGGGTGAATGTGTGGCTTACCTCATTTGCTTCCCTTTACTCAAGGATCACAGGGCTGTGGTGTTTCCAATGTCTGAAAACAGCTTCTTGTTTTGGTTTGTGACTCCACGGTGGCTAGTAATAGAAATCAGGACTTTTTCTAAAACAGAACCACAAGCATAAAAGAAAATGAATAAGAATTTCTATGTATCTTCAAACACCCATCGAGTCAGCATTCCAATTTCTCTGACTGAAGAGACAAGGTGAATTAATACCCGCACAGCTTGCTTTCTCTCTTCCTTCAGAGCAGCTGGGCAGTAACAGCACGCCCATCTCCCTACTGTGTAGGTGAAATGTGAACAGAGACTGAAGGAAGAGAGGAGGCAAACTTTGCAGACGCTGGGCTGAAAGCACTCCAGGGCCAGTGTGCATTAAAAGCCTGGATTCCGGAGCAAGCTGCGCACATTTGAAGAACAGCGAAGAAACTAGTGTGGGAGGAGCACAATGCAGTGAGGGGCGGAGAGCAGAAACGAGGCTAAGAGACGGGCAGGGTCAGAGCACACAGGCGTTGTAGGCGATGGCAGGGAATTTAGATTTCATTCTAAGCCACTGGCAAGTTCTAGGCATAGAAGTGACATCATCTGACTTAAGTTTCCGTGGACCACTGGATGCTCCGTAAAGCAGATGATTCTGGGACAAGAACAGAAACAGGGAGACAGACAAAAGGCCACTGCATTAATTCAGACACAAAATGGTTGGTTTTGAGTAGGTGGAAGATGATTACATTTTGAAGTTAAAATTGATAATTTTTACTACTGGATTATCTGTAGGGTATGAGAGAAAAAAAGCAGTCCAGGAAAATTCCAAGCGTTTTAGCTCAAGTAGTGGTCATTTAATAGTCATTTACTGAGATAGAAAAACCAGGAGAGGGAGTAGAGATGGAAATCAAGAGTTCAGTTTGACATATCTATTGGACATTCGAGTGCAAATGTCAATTAGCAATTGAATCTATATGCCTGAAGTTCAGAAGAGAGGCTGGGGCTGGAGACATAAATTTGGGGATGTCAGTGTCCTTAAAGGAAATTATACACAGTCGCCTCAACTGTGAATGTGGGCAGATGAACTGAGGACCAGGCCCTCGGGCACAACAATATTTCAAGTCTGGGAAGATGAGAAGTGCCCAGCAAGAGAGACTGAGCCAAGAGAGTGGCATCCCAGAAGCCAATCAAAGAACTGTGTCAGGAACCAGGGAGTAAGTACTTATGCCCACTGATGCTGGCAGGTCAAGGATCATTAGGCCTGAGACTTGACCACTGACCTTGGAAGCAAAGTTCCTGAGCAGCAGAAGGAGATGGGACCCTGTATGCACCTGGAGGGCCTGGCCTCACAGCACCGTGGACTCCTCACCCACTGGACCAGGAGGGAAGGTGGGGGCACAGGGCAGGTGGCCTGGCAGACACAGCGGTGGGAACAATGTGAAAGTTTGTTGATACTGTTTCTATTTTCTCAATTTTTTCAATAAATATTCTCTACTTATTAACTCTTATATATCGGGCACTGTGCCAGATACTGGGGAAGCACCTATAAAGTAAGACTAACATTAACATATCGCTGGAGTATTTTAGCTCTTACAAAAAATAAATAATAATAACCTTTGAGAGCAAGATTCTGAGCACAGTGTTCTTCGTGCCAGCACACCCTAAGGCCCACAGTCACGGGATCCTCTCTCTGCTCAGACATGGACAGGCTTGAAATGGCTCAGCCTGCCACTGATGGAACCCTTGCCTTCTACTCAGTCACTGCTGGGAACAGCTTGGATCAGCTAGAAACACAGCGGCACAGTTCATTTCTCCCATGATGGATCCCACTCATAAATACGGTATCTTGGACAGACCCCTTACAAAAACACCCAAACCATTACTCCCTCTCTACCAGAAGCAGCGCTGAGCTAAAGAGAACCTTAGGATCCTAACAAGTCTGACCTGCTCCTTTAAGGGATGGCCAGGGTGACCATAGAGAGGCAAATGGTCGTGTCCAGGTGCCCCTGCTTCTGCCCTCCCACCCCCGAGCCGCATGGTATTCTCAGCACAGGAGCCAGAGCAACCATCATAAATGTAATCACATCTGTCACTTTTTGCCTCAAAATTCTTCAGTGCTTCCTATCTTATCTTCCTAAAATCGACAATGTCATTATAAGGCCTACTAAGCCCTCCACCTCTCCACCCCCTTCTATGTAGAGATCTCATTTCTCACCACTGTCCACCACACTCACCATTTATTTCTGCCTCAAAACCTCTGCTTGGGCAGTCCCCTCTGCCTAAGACTCCCTCCCTGGGGCAGCTGCCTGTCTCACTCCCTCACCTCCACAGGTCTTTGCTCAAAAACCTCCTTCTCAAAGTGAGGCATTTGTACACCAACCCATGGAAAATAGGAGTTCTCTACTCCCACTGTCCTCCTGGTCACCCTGCTCTTTGTCATCCTAGCAGTTCACACCCCTGACAATACTGCATGTTTTTCTTTGTTTCCTGCCTGTCGCTAATTAGTATTTCTGTAATCATACACGTTTGTAGTGGACTCTTCTTATCTTCTGCCAGCCCTCCCCGCACATGGCCACGTGGTTTCCCAGCGATCTTTCAGTGGCCACACAATGGAAGGACGCCTTACTTCCACGGGGCACGTAGGCTGTTCCTCTCCTGCTGCACAGCTCTGTGGAAGGCTCAAACCCATCAGAAATACGTTCTTCCTTCACTCCAGATGCTTACTTGATTACCAGCGGAACTCGGATACAATTCTAGACTGTCAATCCAGGAGAGTCGAGGCACGTGCAGATGAAGGGAGACCCCAGGGAGGCTAAGATGACACACACAGAGCCGGGGGAAAAACTGGAACTCAGTATCGAGGGAGCCAAGAGTGGAGCCTACCTGGGGAGAGGGGGTGAAGCTGCTGGTACACGTATGTTCTCAGGAGCGGTCACATGAGCTGCTTTGGGGCGCACTAAGTGACCTGGAGGCCATCACTGCTGCAGCCTGCAGGATCTCCAACGTCAGGCCACACCACAGGAACCCCTCTCCTGCCTGTACCATAGGCAGCCATGCTGAGGTAGCTGAACGAGCTTATAATATAGCTTTTCAACTGGACACTGGCTCAGTGACGTTCATCAGAGGACTGAATGACATCAGAAGCTCCCAGAGAGCCATCGGGCATGAAGGGCAGGAAGCCTCTCCACAGTGCATGCCATTTCTCCACCTAGGGGTCAAGTCACGCCATGAAGACTCTTTCCACACCACTCCGGTGTAAAGAAAACTGTTCCGGTGTTTCCTTAAACATATGCTTCAGTACCAAAAGCTCACCTGATAGGATGAGATGGACATGCCAGCATAGAGAGAAAATGCACTTAGAGGCCTGGAGAAGAGGGGAGAGCTTGGGACTGAGTGCAAGGCAACCCAGTCCAACTGTGTCCCTTCCTCCTGGGTGGCTGTCTCTCTAGATTTGTTTTCACATGTGTACAATGCGAGGATCAAGCTGCTCCCTCACCCGCTCATCCAGGATTACAACTCTTTCAGAACAGTGCTGACTGATCTCCAAAATCACACATCTAGGCTGGCCCAAGAGTAAAACTGTAAAATCACCTGGGCTGGGTTCCTCACCTCATTCCTTCTTTCGATGGTTTCAGTTATTTAGACAGGATTTCCAAGCAGGCCACTCCAACCAATCTGCCACATTTCCTCCCAGCAAGTCAGACCACGTTTCTGCCCTGTCTCTCACCTACAGGGGCTAGCTAGCTGCCTAGGGTGAAAACCAGTCTCCTCCTCAGGGCATGAAGAAATGCCTTCACAGTCTCCTGCACCTACACTAACCTTCCCAATCTCCAGTCCCATGCCCTGACCCTTGGCCACACTGAGCCTCTGGCAGTTGCCTCACTTCCACGACCATGACCTGGAACACCTTGCCAGCCGCTCCCCCTTCAGCTAGCTAACACCTGGTTCCTTATACCACATGTCACCTCCTCTATGAGTCCACTCCTTCATCCAATCAACAGATACATACGGTACCACTCTACTGAGTCAAATCACTATAATGCAGGTGGCTCTTAACCTTGTGTCTCCACAGACAGTCCTTTGGACACTTTTCTTACACCATGTGTCGCCTGTGGCACTGGTGTTTACAGAAACATCTATCCCAGCCCTGAACGTGATAGGGCAGGGATGTCACCTTCCTGGAGGCTGTAGCCCCAGAATGGTGTCTGGCACTGAGGCGGTGCTCGGCAACACCTAGCAAGTAGCTGAGCAAGTTCCTGACCATAGAGTAAGCTGTGCCTAGTTGAGGGCACGGTAGGTGACAGAACAGTGGACAGCAAGGGTCCTCAGTTGCCGGTGTAACTTTGGATGACATACTCACCATCTTTGTACATGAGTTCTTTCATCTGCAAATTGGAGATAATTACAGTAGCTACCTATCGGGCTATTAGGGAGATGTGGTGTTAGCAAGGTACTTGGCACGGGGCCTGGCATCTAGCAGGTGCTCAGTAATTGTTAGCTACTAAAATGAGAGAAGGCTGAGGAGCTGTATTAAGAAATTTTTTAGTCTATTAATACCATCTTCCTACCAGGAAAACAAATGAATCCTGAATGTGTCTGAGGCTGAGATCTGTTGTGAAGGACCTGCCGCCGAGACGGTGTTTAGCTATTAGGGCTGAGGGCTGAAACTTCTAGGCACGTTCTCCCTCCTGAGTTCACAGAACACCCACATCCTGGCCCAAGGGTGAGAAACTGACCTGAAAGAACAGACAGGCCTTCCCAAAGGTGGTAGAGAAGAAGTGCGCTCTCCTGGGGCCCTGGGACAGTGCAGAGGGAGTCCTGGGACCGTGCCATTCAGGGAACAAGCATATTTCGGTCTCACCCGCCCAGAATTGTGAAGGGGGGATTCCTTCTGAGCAGCATCTGAGGCAGGGATGGGAGTGAACACCTTTTGCACTGTGACGCTCCATCTCAGCAGCCTGCGGTCACTGCTCCAAGCCTGTCCAAGTTACTGATGAGTTTCTGAAGTTACTCACTGCCCCCAAGGCTTCCCAGCATTTCCCAGCCTGTTCCCCTGCCAGCCACCCCCATTAATTATCTGTGACCTTGTTCTCTGGGCTCCCCTGAGTGAAGGGGATTTTGTCTGAAGGAGGCTCCAGTAGCCTTGCACCCTGGGCTCTAAACACTCCTCTGATTGACATGCTGGAGCCAAGACCATAAGGCTCAGCTTGGATATAAAGTGCTGAACTACCCTCAGCACCTTGGAAGCAGAGGGCCTAATTTCACTCACTAAAGTACTTAATTTCACACATTTCTTTTTTCATTAAGCATTCCTGCTGCTCAAACCCTTGGGTCCATGCTACTTTTACTCAAGGCCTTGGAATAATTTAAATTAGTCTGGGTGAGTTAATATGCAAATCTAGGAAGACTGATGTGGGCGTTTGAGCGTGGAGGAAGTGATTTGCAATGCCCAATGAGGAGCTCCGCATTGGTCGAAGTGAGTTTTCTCCAAACAATTTGCATTTCTGATTCACAGGGCTTTTAACACTTTAACCGCAAAACTCCAAGAGAATCAAGGAACTTATCCTAGGTCACACACTCTGTACATGGCCAAGTTAGACCATGAACCCAGGGCTTCCTGAGTTTAAGCCGTGAAGTCCTAAGTGACAGCCTGTGCCCAGTTTAAGCAGTTCCACTAAAACATCAGAAATTTTAATCTGAAGGGAGAGAAAAGCAACAAACATTTTTTCCAGTCTGAAATGGTTTTTCTAATATTTTAAAATATTTACTTAGGCAGGCACAGATGAACGCAAATCTCGGTGTTAAGGAAAGCATCACTGCACTGCATCAGCACACAAATTCTGAAAGGGTAAACTTGAGAAGTGTGGCTTAGGTAAGGTGGGCAGGAGGAGATGTCTTGTAAACAGACTAGCAATGTTTGGGGAATTTTCCTGTTGTGGGCATTCCAATTTCATACAGACACATGGACCTTAGAATCGATTACATCAAACAAAGCCACAATTTCTCTAAACAGCTGCTCTTAAATTACTTTCCTCCTCAAAAAAAAATTATTTTCAAATCCTTGTGTCCAAGAGATGGACCACTCATGGACCATTTTCACCAGAAAATGAAAAATTCTGACTGAAAAAGTCCCTGGGCAGAGTCCCAGAGGAGTGGAGGTGATCAGCCTCTCACTCCAACCCAACCAGGCGTGGGCCTGTGGCCAAGCACAGCGGTCCTCGGCCCCCAAGACCCTTTGTCTGCTCCCAGCAGCACCTTAGCTCCTGGCTCTCTAGGCAACTGCGTCCTCAACTGCCACTCGTACTGTAAGTGGTCATCCACCAGAGTGCTTAGGCTTGAGGTCAGGAGGAAGACATCTGCCTGGGGTCATTCACAAGGAAATGAAGGACAAGGCTGCAGGGGCGGATGAACTTGCACAGGACAGAGGGAAAATGAGAACGGCTGCAACCTCGGAAAGCAGCACCCTTAAAAGATGGGAGGAGGACAAGGAACCACAACAGACGCGGAGGGGCAGCAGCAGGAGAGACAGGAGGCGCCTGGGAAGGCAGGCTGCCGTGGGGCCTGGTGCACAGGAGCAAGGACGGCGCCCGGCGCCGAGAGAGGCTGGCGGTGTTGACCTTCTGGGAACGTGTGGTCCGTGAGCTGGAACTGTTGCTCTAACCAACTAGTCAGTGATCCTTCTACCACATTAACCTCCCGAGTGTGCCTCCTCGCTGCGCACTATTATACCACTCTGTGCCTAATGAGCTATTAGCTGTAAAACTGATATAATAACAGAACCTACTTCTTAAGACTACTGCAGAGAGTAAAGGGAGTTAATACATACGAATATATCAAACAGCACCTGGCACATGTTAAGTGCTCAAAATGTCATTTAGTAGTTAACTTTTAATAACCTAAATCAATTTTGTTTTAATAATCAGTGAAGATAAAGGTAAAATAGTACTGCTCAATAAAAATATAATGCAAGACACACCATAAGCCACATATTTAATTTTAAATTTTCTAGTAGGCACATTATAAAAACCTATGGGTAAAATTAACAAAAAGTATATTTAATCCAGTACATCTAAATTAACAGTATCACAACATGATTGATACAAAAAATTGTTACACTATTTTACATATTTTGGACTAAGTCTTTGAAACCTGGTGTGTGTTTTACACTTACACAGCACCTCTTGATTCCACAGGCCACATTTCCAGTGGTCGGGAAGCACATGTCATTAGCGGGCACCAGGCTGGACAGCGCAGGCTCGGAAGGACACGCACCAAAGTGCTGGTCTAGGCTACCGCACCAGGCTGTCTTCCAGGCGGGGCGGGGGAACCAGCACCACGTTGTTTATGTACCTCTTTAGAGTTAGTATGTAACAATGAGAACACACGTCTTAAATCCAATAAATTATAAAAACATACAAAAATTATGAGTAAGGAAAAAAACTAGTAATGCAAAATCAACGCTCAACAACAGTCAGAAATACAGAGGAAGAAGTGGGTTCCAGGTCCCACGCGGGACCTTCGGAAAATGCACCTGTGTCTGTTTCCTTACACTCACTTCAGAAATGGATGCTTCCTTAAGCCCTCCCGTTCTTAAAACGTATAAAAGCCCGCCGCTACATCTCTCTCAGTCTCCAGGAACCCATCCGCGGACGAGAAGTCTCGCCCCACTTCTGGAGATGGGTCCATAACGACAGGCACAGTTGAAGCCTATTTCGCAGTCTGAGGGCTCGCCGTCTCCATCTGCCTTTCAAGAGGCGTCTGTGTTCGCTAGTAGCTATCAACCTCCCCAGCAGCAGTGTGTTTTTATTTACGTCTGTACCCCACTTCCCTCCCTGCCCACCCCCACCCCAGTAGTCCCAACTGCCAAGGAAACTCAAAACACGAGCCTGTCTTTCTCATGCTCCCGCAGGGATGATTTGGTCCGAATGCAAGGAAATCTGGGAGGAGGGGCCGCGAGAGTACATGCTGCACCTGTGGAACCTTCTGGATTTCGGGATGCTGTCCATCTTCGTGGCTTCCTTCACAGCGAGGTTCATGGCTTTCCTCAAGGCCAGCGAAGCCCAACTGTACGTTGACCAGCACGTGCCGGACAGCACGCTACACAACGTCTCTCTGCCGCCAGAAGTGGCCTATTTCACCTACGGTAAGTCTCCGTACTCCTCCGCGCGTACACGGCACTTCCGGGGCGTGGTCACGGCTTTAGCGCACTGTTCACAATAATGCGATAATAACCCTCCGCCCCAAAAGAAAGTCCTAGTTGCTGCAATACAACGAGATGCAATACAACGTTGCTGACCATGAGAACCGAATCATTCTGTGTTAGGAATGATGGATTTGTTTGGAAAAGGCTCCTGTAGTGTTTCTTTCTGTACTGAAAGGGAAAGAGGGGTGGGGAGAATAAGCAGTAGATACCTGTTGTACCAGTAAATGAGCTGGACATTTAATAGGCACCCACTAATGGCAGCCGCGACATCATGAAGGGTTTGAACGTCAAATGTCCCTGTTAGCTTAAGCCATAGGGCTTCCGTGACTTCAGAATCTTCATGATTGGGGTCGGCAATGATCTGCAGAGGGTTTGTCACTTAGTGCTAAAGTTGAGTTGCTCCCCACATTCAGTGTAGACTGTGTTATGCAGATTGTGTGACCTTTAAATGTGGTAGGGAAATCCCCATTGAAAAATGAAGAGTCTTGTAATATTACAAATCATCCACTCTTCATTTATCGGTTTGCAGATTCGGACTTTAAAACAAAAAGGTCTTGCATATTTTCACCTCTGTGCTGCTCAGGGTTCATCAAAGGTGGTAAAATAATCTTAACGCTGCATTGGATACATCTCTTAATGCCACGATTCAGGCTTCAGTATTGCCCACGTGTGAGCTCTATTCCTTTTATGGATCATATTAAGGTCTCAACGAGCCCAAAGCATTGCACATTATTGCCCTCGCTATTATAGTTTTCTCCATGCCCTTGGAAATCCTTTGAATCTCTCAGTGGTCACTTGTGCTCTAGTTGTGGAGGAAGCACGCCCTCTTGTGGCCAACCAGACAGTGGTCCCTTCCAATCTCTACAGCACCGAGCAGGCAGATATTTTTCAGATGGCCAGGACCATTTTTTTCACGGAAACACCTTCAAGAAAAAAACCCTTTTGTCTGAATTATCCCAGTGCTGTTTGCTGTTACACCCATCACAACTCTTACAAGCAAGTCCAAGGAGAATATTTTTCACTAAAAAGTTCTGACCTGCTCACCAGAGTCCAATGACGGCTAAATCTATCTTAATACTAGGTTAGCCAAAAAGTCCATTTAGATTTTTCTATAAAAGACACATTTTTCATTTTCACCAATAACTTTATTGATTTGATTATTTGAGTATGTCAATAATTCCCACTGTTGGCTTCTAGTCGGTAGAGGCCAGGGGGGCTGCTAAATACCCAATGCATAAGACAGCCCCACATCAAAGAATTATTTGGCCAAAAAGTCAATAGTAGAAAGAAACTTTGCAAACCACTTTTGACAGATTCAGTCAGAGTACTTTCTTCACACACTGCACAAATCTTTTTTTGTGTTTCAGTTTTGTTTTTACTTTTCTTGAAAATGATAAAACATAATACACTGAAAATGTTATTTTCTTCCATCTTCATTATTAAAATGTCTGCATAAAAATTGACCAATTTTGATGTTTGTTTAAATGCACACTGATATGACAGCTGTCAAAATACAATCTATCAAAATTGTTTTGAATGAAGTTAAAGACAACTAAGCACTACTAGAACCATTATATGGAAAAAACTAAATACTTTTTGGCCAACCCAATAGATTACAGGAGTGCCTTTCATTATTTAAGCTGAGGTTTAAGATGGTAAATTATAGGGGACAGAAAAAATAATTCTTTTTGCAGTCTGAAGAAGCTAAGTCCTATTTCATGTTGTCCAAATGTTATTTACCCGCAGAGGGTGACAGATGTATTGAAAAAACATAATGTAGTCTCCTTGTCTTCTGCAGACTTCTGAGTTATGACCTCGATGAGAACATAGACTCTATAATTTTATTATGTTTCCAAATGTAATTTAGAATGTACTACATGAAACTTTGTGGCAAAAGGAGGCCTGGCTTCCCTTGCTTAAGATTTCTTACTGCTCTCTATTATTATAATTTTTTAATAGAGTCTAGCTTTGAAAATAAAGGACAAAATTCTTCCTCTTCCACCTTCCCTAGGGCACCAAGAATTGCAATGTAATATCCTTGCTCTCTGCATTTCTTGGCTCTGGAAAGGACCCCATACCCCAAGTCCAATCTAGAAAATGGCAATAATAATATCTACTCTGCAGGGTTGTTGTGAAAATTACAGCTAATGTAAGTGTAAATGCTAAGTGAGGTTTCTCAGCATTTCTCAATACAAGTTTCACATAGCATTTCTCAACAAGAACACCACTGGCTTCTTCAGCAGGGCAACGTTCATGGTGCAGCTCGATCTGTAATGTTGCAAGATATTAGCATTAATAGTGATAATACTCCTATCCAGTCATCGTGACAACCATAGATACCCCACCACACACATCCCCAGGAGGAAGGTGCTGCCCACATTTGAGAACCGCCGTGTCGTCACACGTAGCAGGCAGCTCACTGGAGAGAGATGCTGCTCCTTGCACCGGTATAGCCGCCACAGCAACTGTGCAGGTCTGCCCTGCTGCCAGAACACACCGGGGCAGCTCAGCCCCCGCCAGCGATCACAAGCAGCCTCTCCCCAGTTGGGACAGGTCCTGGGACTCTTGCCACCTAGGACAGGGCTGGCATAGCAAACTTGGATGACTGGTCCCCACTCTGGGGGCCTCAATTCAATCAGGGAGCAACTCTCCCAGACACACACTGAGGAACAGAACCCAGGAGCATTTCCTCAGGCAGGACCCTTCAGATTCCTGGCCCCTAGGTGAGCTCACTTCCTCTGATTCCTGGCCAGTCTCAGTTGTGGTTAGGATTTCATTCAGTCACTTAGCAAACATCTATCAGCACCTGCAGTGTGCTAGCCCCTTGTCCTCCAGACCCCGAGTGGCCTGGAAGTTACCAGCTGAGCACTTTACCTATATGATTTCATTTCATCCTCACCACAGCTCTGCCAGGTTGATATTTCCCAGTTTACAAGTGGGGAAATTGAGGTTCAGAAGGTCAATTGACTTGCTCAGAATCATACAGCCACTCTGTAGGAAAGCCGCTTTCAACCTTGGGTCTGTTCCGAGCCCATGCTCCTTGCCCGCACCTGCTCGCACACTGGACAGCCCCTGCTGGTGGAGCTCACACACAATGCAGGCAGCTCAGCAAGTGCACGGCAGAGGGCGGACACAAGACTGTGGAGCACAGAAGGGAACAGGGAGACTGCTCTGGTCCACAGTGGGTCACAGAAGGCTCCTGAAATCCATGACAGCCGAACAGAGTCTTGAAGAATGACTGGGAATGAAGTGGACCTTGAAGTGAGAGAACAATGTTCTGGGCAGATGGTCCAACACATTCCCAGGAGGAGGGTGGCGCCTTCAGCGTATGGGGATTAATGTGCAGACAAGGGCAGGGGCGGCGTGGGATGAGGTCAGAGGCCTCTAAAGATAACTAACTGGTTTCTCTTCTAGAGCATACCGATCCTGTCCCCTGTGAGTAACCCGGATTGTCTCCTTTTAGCCAGGGACAAGTGGTGGCCTTCAGACCCTCAGATCATATCAGAAGGGCTGTATGCAATAGCTGTCGTGCTGAGCTTCTCTCGGATCGCGTACATCCTGCCAGCCAACGAGAGCTTCGGGCCCTTGCAGATCTCCCTGGGGAGAACCGTGAAAGATATCTTCAAGTTCATGGTCATTTTCATCATGGTATTTGTGGCCTTCATGATTGGGATGTTCAATCTGTACTCCTACTACCGAGGTGCAAAGTACAACCCAGCATTTACAACGTGAGTATCCCAGGGCTCCTGTGGGGGCCTCTGTGGGCTTCCCAGGGGTCTCTGAGAGTCTCTTCCAGGTGGCTCTTTGCAGAGACTCAGGTTTCCTTGGCATTTCTAAAGGTGAAAGGCAACTTTATTCAAGGGTGGTTTAGAGTTCAGTTTCTGGGGTTAGAAGAACAAAAGACCTGGGTTCCATCCTCACTACCATTTACATGCTGTGTGGCCATAAGCACATGCATTCCTTAACTTCTATAATCCTTGCTTCCCTTGTCTTTAAAATAAGGGTAATAATGACAATGATAGTACAATACCTACTTAACAGGGATAGTGTAAACATTCAATGAACTGCTACAGCTGCCACACACTAACCTCGCAATAAATGGAAGGAATCACTATTGTTACTGTTGGCTTAACCTGCGTTACCTAGAGCCCAAAACTCTGGGCAGACCTGGTGTGCTGACACTCACGTGAAGCAAGGGAGTTTCAGGCCAAATGAAGTAAGACTGCAGAAGAAAGGAATGAGCAGACAGGAAGTGGGAAAGCACATCCAGGTAGGTGACCTGGCCACCATCTTCTGGAGCACAACCTTGGCCATGACAGACTTCCCTGGAAGACTAATGGAAGCACCACATCTCAGAACAGCCCATCAGCTGAGAAATCAAGAATTTATCAGCCAGATTTTTTCCATCTCTCTCTCTCAGGAGTCAAGTTCACTCTCCACGACATTAACTCACCTGCACTTCTAGGGCAGCCCCTGGGGAAGCCATATCCGCACAGCAGGGGAGGCAGGTCTACTAGTGGGCACAGGTCTGCAGCTCTCCGTGCCTGACTGGGCAGGTAGCACCAGGCCAGTCCTGCAGTACCAGGTCAGTGCTACACCATCATGCGCCTCAGCAGCAGCAGGGAGACCCAGACCAGGGAAGCAAGAGACATGTGGCACAAGGATGAGGCTTGGTAAACTGTCAGGCTACCTGACACCCGAGTCCAGAAGTAGTTGCTGTAGACAGAGCAGGACCATGGCACAGTTCCCCCCACCCCAGAGCACATGTCAAATCTCACTAAGTCTGTGTCCCTGAGACCCCCGCTCCTCCCCTCTGCAGGAGACGCCGGGTGGTCTCCTTGAGGGCCATCAGCAACACTGAGCAGTGGCCTAGCAAATGAGTCTGGCAGAGCTGAGTTTCATTCCCGTAAAGGATGACCCTACTAATGACCAAGTCGCTGGGTTTGTCCGGCCTCTGTGTCCTTGCAAACAGAACATAGGTGAGACTCATGAACGCCTTCACGACAATGAGTCCATTCTGTACCATACCGGAAGCACAGACATGTCCCCATCCAGGTCCCACTCCAGGCCACCTGGGCCCAGAACTTCTTCCGCCTTCACCCACTCCTGCCCAGAATCTCAAGGAAAGGACAGTCAGGCCTCCTGCCACAGACATGCAGCTGGAACCAGCGGGGTTGAGCACTTCTGACACCTGTTCCCAGGAACCCCAAGCAGCCTGGACTTCGTTTCCCAGCCAGTACAAAGCGCTGAGCCTCAGCCACGCTGGCTCCCTGAGCAGCTGCCCCCTTGCAGCAGGGCCTCACTTACCCTTCTCCTGGAGCGACCACCCAGCAAGGGGAGACACTTGTCTCTAAAACCCAGACCAAGTGCAATGATCCCTGTGTCCTGCCCAAATGGAACCATCTAGAAGGGCGGGGTCCAGTGCTGCTGACCCAAAGAAGCTGTTCCAGTGCAGGTTCACACAGAGCAGGTGCCCGGCCCAGCACCGAGAAACACACCTGAAGATGTCTGGCTCTGCCCCCTGCCCACGCGCCCCATGGCTCAGGCAGACTGGGCTTCATCTAAGCTCTCCTCCTACTGGCTGTGTGGCCTTTGGGCCTCAATTTTCCTGGCTCTGAAATGAGAACACTGAGTTGGTCGGCATCACAGAACTGTTGTAAGGATCCTGGAAGAAGGCACAGGCCCGAATCGGTGCCTGGTGTGCGGTATGCCTGCAGTGAATGGTGGCGCCCCCATGGAGGTGGTGAGGGAGGGAGAGGGGAGCATTCGCTGTGAGAAGAGATACCTGCGGACGGACCTGGCTCCACAGAATCCCTGCCCAACGGACAGGGGCCTGGCTTACAAACTGTCCACCAGATGGGGCCAGTGCGTGAGTGAATCAGCTGGACTCCAAAACCCAGTGAGGAACTGCTGGAGGAATGAAATCACCCAACAGCACATGTGCTCTGGACCAGCTAGCGGCAAAAGTAAAGGTGTCCACTGAGTACGGGACACATTGTTACTGAGCGACAGTCGGGCGACAGTCAATAAGCACAAGCCCTTACCCTGGGTGGGCAGGCCCTGATGTCCCTCTTGTGTCTCCAGTCTAGCCCAATGCTTGCCCACTGCATTGCTCACAAAATGTTTCATACACAAGAATGAGGGACCAAACAGGAGACACACAGCCAGATTCAAGGCAATGGGTAAGCAAGCTACTGGGAATCTGAGCGTGTGGACTCCCATTCCTGCTGCCCAGGGTGCTCTGTGCAGTCCTCTGGTACTGCCTGACCACGGAGCCTTGGAAGGTCAGTGCCCTGACCCACGGGAACGTGGAAAAGGTCATGGCTTCAGGCAGGGTGACCTGGCCACAGCTCCGAGCTATATGCAGCACAGCTAATCTAGAGGGGAAAGGGAGAGAAGGAGGAGGGGACAAAGCAGTCGGCTTCTCCTACGTGCTGGGAACCACACGGAGACCCCTAGGCAGGAGGGACCAGCCAGAGCAGACCCAGGCCCCCAGGATCAGGAATCAGGGGGAGGCGGTGGCAGCAAGTGCGGTGAAAAACGGACAGGCTATTTGTGGCTATTTGTCACCATGGCAGCCCCTAACACGGGTATGCGGCGTAAACAGCATTTGACCGAGCAAGAAAACAGGCAACGGAGCAGCGACCCGGGGAGAACAGAACAGGCTTCTGTGAGCCTCATCTGGAGCCTTTGGACTGCTCTCCAAAGGCTGCACATCAGCCCTGGAGACCTGCTCTGATCAACAAAAAGGGGACGAGCGAGTCTCGGGCTTTAGGGGACTCAGCCCCTCTGAGTGCGGACTGTGCTGACAATAGAGGCCAATGACCCGTCTCAAGCGAACATTTGCTTCACAGCAGCCACACCCAGACCTTCCCTCCCAGCTTGGGACCCTCCCTTCAGTTCACCCAAGGGGGCCTTTTTTGAGCTCATAGGGAAAGACAGTTATATCCCGTCTGAAGACTCAGTGCTATGGAAAGGAAATTTGGCCTGGAGCACAGGGCAGTCATCCTTGCCCCATCACTGACCATCCTCTCCCAACCTCACCCCTGCCGTGCTCAGGCACGGCTTAGGCTCCTACAGACTGTCCAGGGGCCCACTTTGAACTTCATCAGAGCTAAATGAGACTGTCTCACAGGAGCCCTGCTCACCCTACGGTGCAGTGCTGGGGGTCTCCCAAAAGCCAGTCCCACCTGAGCCCCGCCCAGTACAGTGCTGTCCCAAATGGGAGAAGCAGGGACATCCTGGGACCAAAAAAAAGATTTCTCTACCAACTGCACACCCCCGAACCTCATCCAAACCCTGCCCCAACCCCCATTGGGTTCCAGCTCCGGAATCACATGCCTCATTCCCTGCCCGCAAACTCCCATCCCCTCCTGGGGCAGACCTCAGTGAGGGGCTAGAAGAACCCAGACAGACTGAACTAAATCTGCCCAAGGTATGAATAAACACACAGAATGAACAGTCTTAAATGAGATCAGTGGTTCTCACATAACATCAGAATCCTCTGAGGAGGTGGCTAAACTGGGAACTTCCCAGGCTCCACCCCTCCGAGAGTCTAATTACGGTAGTTCCACACCTGGCCTAGAAGTCTGCATGAACAAGGCCCTGGAGGGTTTGGATTCAGGTGGTCTGAGGTCCACGAAGTGAGAAATGCCCACCTAGTCCACCTCATCTTACTCAGGCAGGGAGGCGGAGACCAGCCTGGGCTCTGTGCACTAAAAACCGAGGGTCTAATGGTGGAATTCTAGGCCTGTGCCGTCAGGCCAGGCAGCCAGGCAGCCAGACCAGTGGGGAGTAAGCGCTGGAGCCAGACCCTGTGAGCTGCTCCCAACTTCTCAGCCTCCTGTCACTTCGAAACCAAAGGTTGTCTCCAAGGTCCGGGTCCATTTTTCACATTCAAGGGCGGACCTGAAGGGAGGAGCAGGGACAGTGTGCTCAGGCCATCAGGGGCTGAGTGGGCTGCCTGGCTGTGGACAGACAGCACCCCTGCTCACAGCTCATGATCTCCAAACCACTTCCCTCAGAAACCACAAATGACCAGCAGGAAGGAAGAGACGGTGTTCATCAGACACGTTTTATGCTCTCAAAGCAAAATATCACGGCATCCGAAGGCCACAGGGGAGGAAGTAGAGAGAAAATGGCCTGAGAATGTCCTTTCTTTCGCAGAGTCTTTAAGAAAAGCCCTCAGATCTGTTAGGAACTGAATTCTAAATGGGACCATATCTTTGATTTTATCGTGGAAACCAGCAGACAAATAGTCTTTGCTTTTCGGGGGTCTGTTTTGTAGTCAGCGTTGCTAAAATACACATATTCCCTAAAGCAAAGATGTTTCCTCTGCTTGGAGACTGTCTGGGAACCTCGGGGTCCCCGCACTCTGCTGCAGCATCACAGAGAGACACACAGCAGCTCCTCAGCTCACTACTGACTTGCAGCTGGGTGAGAACACACAGGAAAAGGTGGCCTTCCCTAACCTCATCCAATGGGTGACCACAGCCAATCGGGTGCACGGAGGTGACCGAGAATCGGGGGGTGGGGGTGGGGAGACTCAGGATGGGCTCCTGGCCTTCCCATTGGGTGAACCTGACCTCCCCCACCCAACTCTGATTGGAGATTACATGTGGGCCCTGACCCTCCAGGACACCGCCGCCAACCTTTCGACAGGCTCTTGTGGAGAGAACGTCATGGCACGGCCAGCTTGAGACTTTTCTAATCTAAAATAAAACCTCTCCTAAGGTATTCCATCTCCCCAGGAGTCATTAATGGCAAGAGTTTCAACAGTGCTAGACAAAATTAGAAGCTTCTGTTTTCCATGACAGTTATGGAAAATCCCACACTCCGCAGACAGGTCCACACGCCCCCCAGGGGCAGAAGGCACTGACTCAGCTCCATGAGCTCAGAGGCCGGCTGCAGGGAACCTGAGGGGCTGAAGGAGACTCTGCCCACGCCTGCCCCACCCAGGACCACTGCACCGTCCTGTCGTTGAACAGCTTGTGACAAATGCAGGACCTGTTGTCTCCTCTGACCCACACAACAGTGGAACGGCTCAGATACTACCACCTGAAACCTGAGGCTCGGAGAGATGCTGGACTCGTCCGAGATCACAGAAGCAAGAAGATTTGAACCCAGATCTGCATGACTCCAAGCCCATCCTCCACCTCTTTGACCTGAAATTCCCCAGAGCAGGTCCCCCACTTCCCATACCAGGGCCCAAGCTCTGGGGTAGACGCTGAGTGTGTTTACAAGTAGGGTCACTTTCCTGTGGCTATTCTTTAAAAAAAGCATACTAAATTCAGATTTCTGATTACCACTGAGAGCTTGATGATTCCACACCTCTCCGCTCTGTCTACGCAGCCAGCGGCTGTCCCCTCGGTAAAGCAGCTTTCTCTTCCAAGTTGTGTCCCCTCATTTGATAAACATGGAGGACCTACCCCATGCCACGCTCTGCGCTGGGTTCCGCAGTCACAGAGGTTAATAAAACAACCTTCCCACCCGTGAGAAACTCATGAACAAGTGGGGGAGTCAGACAGAACAAAGCAAGCATCAGCGACGGCACCATGAGATCATCACCAAAGGGCAGCACAGCGAGGAGGTCCTTGAGGATGACTAAGAGGGCATTCCAGCCTGTGTAAGGTGTAAAAGAGGAGGGTGTCTTTTTTTTTTAAGTGAAGGAGAAAGCAGCTGCCTTAATACCTAGGTATTAACATGTTCGGATGTTTCAATGCCTCATGATACAATAAAACCACAAACATTTTCTTAAAGAAAAAAAAAAAGCTGCTTCCTGTGGCAGGGTTTGTGGAAAAGAGAGCAAGCACCCTGTCTGGCCACAAAGGTGACAAGACGGAGGCGCAGAAGCAGCCCAAGAAGCAGGCCAGGGAGACAGATGAGCTAAGGCACTGGAGCAGAACTGAAAAGGAGAGCAGAAATCTGAGGAGCTCAGAGTGGAGGCCACAGGGAAAGCCCCCGGCCACCAGTGGAACTGAGAAATCTGCCCGAAAATCAGCTTCTCCTTGTGCCTGAGGCAATGGTTGTCCTAAATTCCATTCCTGTCTAAACATCTGGATTCCCTGCCATAACACCTGTTGCCACCAATCACTAGAATGAGGTGTTATCTTGGAGCTTGTTTACATTTCAGAATTAGCTTTTGTAGCAAGTTGGTTGGTGCAGGGGGAGTAGGCAAGTAGGCTAGAGTATGAAGAAACGGCAGAAGGTCAGATCAGCTAGTCCCGCAGAGCCAGACTGAAGTTCTCGGTAAGCCCTGACAGGGCGCTGGCATACCCCTAAGGCTTTTTTTTTTTTTTTTTTTTTTAACCAGAGTAACTCTTATTTTTATTTTTTTATCTTTTTCCCATTTTTAAAATTTTATTATTGTTCAAGTACAGTTATCTGCCTATTCCCTCCACCCCTCGCCCCCACCCCAGCCATCCCCACCTCCTTCCCCTGATTCCACCCCCCTTGGTTTCGTCCATGTGTCCTTTGTACTTGTTCCTGAAACCCTTCACCCTTTTCCCCTCCCATCTCCCCTCTGGATACTGTCTGTTCTTAATTTCAATGTCTCTTGTTATATTTTGCTTGCTTGTTTTGTTGATTAGGTTCCACTTAAAGGTGAGGTCATATGGTATTTGTCTTTCACCGCCTGGCTTATTTCACTTAGCATAATGCTTTCCAGTTCCATCCATGCTGTCACAAAGGGTAGGAGCTCCTTCTTTCTTTCTGCTGCATAGAATTCCATTGTGTAAATGTGCCATAGTTTTTTGATCCATTCATTTACTGATGGGCATCTAGGTTGCTTCCAGCACTTGGCTATTGTAAATTGTGCTGCTATGAACATTGGGGCACATAGGTTCTTCTGGATTGGTGTTTCAGGGCTCTTAGGGTATAATCCTAGCAGTGGAATTGCCGGGTCAAAAGGCAGTTCCATTTTTAGTTTTCTGAGGAAATTTCATACTGTTTTCCACAGTGGCTGCACCAGTCTGCAATCCCACCAACAGTGCACTAGGGTTCCCTTTTCTCCACAACCTCTCCAATACTTGTTGCTTTGTTTATGATGGCCATTCTGACCAGTGTGAAGTGGTATCTCAGAAAGGAAAGAATAAATAAACAAATGGGATCTCATCAAAATAAAAAGCTTTCTGCACAGCTAAAGAAAACAGTATTAAAATGAAAAGAGAACCAACCATATGGGAAAACATATTTGCCAATGATACCTCAGACAAGGGTTTAATCTCCAAAATATATAAAGAACTTACACAACTCCACTCTAAGAAGGGAAAAAAAAAATTAAAAAATGGGCAAAGAACTTGAACAGATACTTCTCCAAGGAGGATATACAGAGGGTCCAGAGACATATGAAGATGCACAGCATCAATAGCCACAACAGCCATCAGAGAGATGCACATTAAAACCACAGTGAGATACCCCTAAGGCTTTTTGAAAAGGCAGAAGTGTGATCAGATCTGCCTTCGGAGACTGTGCTGTGTGGCCACCGGGCTGGACGGCAGGGGAGGGGAAGGGGAAGCCCCAGCTTGGCGGCGCTTGGTGTTGGCGATTTTATGTTGAACAAGAATGGTCCTAGCTCCTCCCCTCAAGGAACTTGCAGACCGACTGGGAAGGCAGATGTTAAATAGTCTCAGGAGTGAGGGCACATTACCAATGGAGAAAATGTCCTAAAAGAAAGGCACACAAAGGATGCTGAGCTAGATCATTAAGAGGCTGTGGCAGGAGGCCGGGTAGGAGGGGACTCAAGCACAAATAGAGGGAGTGGTGGCAGAGAAGGGGCGTTGGGAGGTTCAAGTGGCTAGGACATGGTGATGCCCTGAATGTGGGGTGTGAGAGGAGAATGTTCTCGGGGCTTTGACACTGGGAAGGCCCTACACAGGTTTGGGAGTTGAGGACGGTATGAGGGGAGGAGGGCACAGTCCCCAGTAATTGAAGAAAGGGACAGGGGCTTTGGCCTGCTCCAGGCCCCAGACCAGAAGAACTGAAGGCAAACGCTCTGACCCACTTCCCAGAAGCTCGGGTGGAGTCCATGTTAAGGGGCTGGAGGAACAGCAGGGTCTCCGGGAGGAGGGCCCCATGCTCAGCACCAGGGCCAAGCGGAGACTTGCTGAAGGGACAAAATGGGTTCTTTCACCAAAAGTGACATATTGTGCTTTGTAAACAGAAAACAGGAACCTGAGGCTGCCCCAGCCCAAGGAAGGAAAAGGGGGAGACAAGCAGGTGAGCCATATAGGCCCAGAGACATTGAGAAGGAAGCGGCGAGTCAGAGGGGCCTCCAGACAGCAAGTAGCCCCACCCCCACGAAGGACCTGTCTGCAGAGGGTCCTGCTCAGGCGGTGAGGCTAGACTGCATTGTCTGCCCTTGTAAGACTCACTGCAACCAATGACCAATTGAGAGACACCAGGGAGAGGTCACCGTGAGGCATCATGGGCCATGGACTCCAGCACATTCTTTGTGTGGAGCAGTCTGCATGTGTCTGCTGTGGAAGTGTGGGCTGGAGTCTCCTCCTGGGCTTTATGGAAGATACACTTTCCCAGGGCCCTGGGGCAGCACTGCAGCAAGGACCCCTCCGACACAGAAGTGTTGTCAGACTGTATTAGGTTTGGAGAGTTATTACCTCCTTGACTTTAATCTTATAAATTCAAGTGAGGCATAAGCATCTGGGGGGATAAGGGTCTATTATACCCATTTTCGTGTGGAGAAAGCAGCACAGAGAGGCCCAAGACCGAGTAGAGGAGACAGCAGGGGGCAGGGGAGGGTCCGAGGTCAGGCCCAGAGGGGCTGAGCAGCTGGAAATGGCCTTAGGTAGGTTCTTATCTTAGCATAACTCTCCAAAAAGTGATCAAAATACAGACCTTTTCCTGAGCTACGTTGGAAGAGGGACTATGCCTGATACCACAGGCATTCTACTGCCCTGCAGTGTTTATTTACCACATGGATTATAAAAGCCCAGTTGCTCTAGGTTTCTGGAGCAGGCGGCCAGCCCACCGAAGCGCTGCAGGAGAGGACCTGGCGCTTGCTGAAAGCACTCTCTCAGAAGGAAGATGTCTGCACAGCGCATTTTCAGCACCCCCCCCCCCGGTCCTCCATCCTGAACTCAGACGGCCTGGAGCACCCTAAAGGGAAGAAACCCCAATCATTTTGTTCACTAAAATTCAGTTGTAGGATAAAAATAAAGTTGGAACTGTCATTCCACAGAGTGGCAGAGTGACAAGAAACTGGATTGTGCAGGGTTAGCTTTGGCCATCTGTCAGAAGGGACAGTTCTCAGAGGGCGAGTCTAAAGCGAGCCAGATAAGACCGGGTGGCTCCGTGCCTCAGTTTCCCAGAAGTCAGTCATTCATTGACAAAAAGAACAAAAACAGGTTCTGACTCCCTACGGTAAGCTGGGTGTTGTTCCCGGTGCTGGCAGCAGAGCAGGGAGCAAGTCAGCAGGCCCTGTCCTCCTGGAGGTCACATTCCTCTGTGAATGTGATGAGGGAAAAGAGGCCAAAAATTTTTTTTTAATAAACAAATAGACAAATAAGATCATTTTAGGGTAGGTGCTGAGAGCTAAGAAAGGAATAAGAACACTGTACACAAGAGTAATTAGGAGAGGGCCTCCTTCAGACACGGCAGCCAGAGCAGGCCCAGCTGAGCAGGGGACAATTAATTCAAGCCTACAGGATGAGGAGGATGAGGGGTGGCCATGGGTCCAGAAAGGGGAGAAGCATCCTGGGCAGAGGGGAGGGGCGGGGAAGCCCGGAGGTGGGAACATTCGGGTCAGCGAGGGCCTAGAGGCCTGGGCTGGGCGACTGGAGTGGGTTGTTAGCCTCTGAAAGCCACCAGAGGAGAGGCAAGGATCTGACTCGCATTTTTAAAGGGTTATTTTGAGAATCAACTGTAGGGTAGAAGAGCCTTTTGCCCTG